>VURO01011364.1:1187-19677 GCA_015108175.1 Pelvicachromis taeniatus
CTTCATTTAACGATAGCATGAGATGAAAAAATTCTCAAAAAATCTGACATATGTGGTGCAAAGCTAGTGGAAAAAAACATATTTCATTTAAGCTGCATTTAAGAGGTTAAATAGCTTCAAACTGAAATGCCAAAAAAATCTAACATTGAAAAAAAAAAATCAATGTGCTGTGGAGCATAGTTACACAACATGAAAAAACTTCTTAGGTTGCCACACATCACATAAAAATAAATACATAAATAGACAACAGCCTCATTTGTCTAAAGAACTTTAAAAATACAGGTAGTACTTTTGACAAATACATTAAGAAGTGAGCAGCACTCCGCAGGTGTTTGCTGTTTCTGTAGCTGGTCTACATTAGAGTGACACACACACTCACATGCACGCACATACCCAGTGACCTCTGGACAGTGTTCTGTCATTCTGTGCCTTTTCATGTCATCCCCAGTGTTACACATCCAAAACAGACTCTGAACACAAACCAGTAAATGATTGCTGCGGGGTGGAAGTGGAAGTGTGTGCGTTTCTAAGAGTGACACATAAAACGGAAAAGGGAAAAAGATGTTTGTGGGTGTGTGAATGAGGGAACAGTGTGTAAGTGCATGTGTGTATGATGACCCAAGGCAGAGCTAGATGGATGAGTGTTCTGACCTCCCTACAGGGGTGCAGGTACGCTTATTTACACAAAGCACCCTTAGGTGTGTAGATGTGTGTGTGGGTGGGTGGGTGTGTAAAATACAAACCTCTGAACTTAGTCATACAAAGAGCAACAGCCTTAAATACTAAATGACTTTTTCCTTCTTTTTTGCTTTGTTTGTTTTTTTATTCACTGACTGATCTTTATGGTTATTTTTCCTTCAATGAACGTGACACCACATCAGTATTACGAACTGTATGGTCACACATTTGTATCAACACGTCCTTCTAAGACAGTTAAAAAATAATGAATGATGGAACCTCTATGAAGGTACAATCAGGTACATAAGTAAATAGTAATAACACAGTTTTTGTAGTTTTGTACCACCATGTCAATTCTAGTGGCTTAACAAAAGCAGCTGTGAATTTTTATCCACATCCCCCTCTTTTCAGGGTCTCAGAAGTAATTGGGAAATAATTAAAAATCCTTCTCCTCACATACAATGTCTCGAATAATCAGGCTTCGTCATATCTTAAAGACCTCATAGTACCATATCCCCCAATAGACCACTTTGCTCTCAGGCTGCTGGTTTATTTGAAGTTCCTCTGGTATTTAAAAGTTAAATGAAAGGCAGGGCCATCAGTTTTTCAGGACCCTCGCTGTGGGCTTCCCATGAAGCCCTGAGTGTTTCTTCTTCACTCACCTCTTCACTCTCCATGCGTTTATACACCACTGTGACTACACTGGTCGCAGCCAATGGCTGCGTCTACCCAAACTCAAATTCTACCAGAGGTTTTTTCCTGTTAAAAGGCTTTTTCCTTCCCACTGTTGCCAGGTGCATGCTCATAGGGCGTCACCTGATTGTTCGCAATTTCTCTGTATTATTGTTTTTTTTTTTCCTTAAACACGACCAAGAATCTGCCCAAATTGAGATTCATAAAGAAATCTGGTGTGCAGCAATGTGAGTAACATCCACCCTATCCAACAACTGGATTTTAAACACTGACAATGAACTTGGCTCCATCACCCAGGTTTAGTAGCTGGGATTAAAGGAATTCAGACGAGTTTCAGATTATTGCTTATAGCTCTGGAGGGAAATGATCCAACAATGAGGTCACTGATTAGTTTTCTGTATTTGTGAAAACTCCCTTTTGCCTTTTATTATTTTAGCTTTAGCTTCAGTGTTATTGCAACACGACTTCTAAAAAGCTCTTTGAAAATACTTTGACCTCCTGTGTGGTGACAGTGCTCACCACTGGGTGTGATATATAGTGACTCTGTTGCAGAGTTTCAAACTAAAATTATTCTTAAAGCACTCAATGCACTTATATTACATGAAAACGCTTCTGAATCGTGAGAACACTTTCTCCTAAATGGAAACGTAAACTCACACAAGTAATACTTAAAATGATGGTGTTTCATGTTTTAAACATAGTAAATATGGAGTTTTTTGGTCTCATTAAGTCTAATTGAACATTTTGTTACAGATTTACATTTACTTCTGCAGCTCTGTAAATAAATGTGCCGCACTGACAATATCTTTCACAATGCAGCAGCAGCAGCTTTCCTCAGTTTTAAAGTATGTTTGAATAACAATCCTGTCCAATTTTTATACTGCAGGTGAGAGAAATGCGTTGTGCAGTCATAGAATCACATTGATTTGCCTCTGAAAGGTGAATAAATTGCTCATGTATTTTATGGAAACAGAAAAATCCATGCCTCTGTTTACAATGCTTGCTGCTCCTGTAAATCAGAAGATGATCCTATTGACTGATCCATTCCCTGGTTGTGAATATACACTGCTGCATGTGTGCGTGAGAGGATGTGAGTGCTCAAGTAGTTGTGTATGGGAACATGTGTGCATATGTAATATACTTGTTTGCATGTTTGCATTGCAGTTGCACAGCATTCTTCTTATTCTTATGAATTTCCTTCATTGTATCTTAAATGTGTTCAAACAGGTATGTTTTGCCGCTGTGTGTATTTGTGTACACGTGTTTACGTGCGTGTGCCTTTTCCAGCCCTCAAGCGGGGTCATTTCTGTATTGACAACCTGCTTGTCCCTGTCAGAGAGAGAACATGAGTAGAAAGGCCATTCTCATTTAGCCTGATAAAGCGCCCGTAACGTCATAATGACCTCGAGCCACTTATAAATCATACTTTAACATGAGGGAGATGGACCACTAAGCGCTGACTGATTAAAGAATTGATCAGAATTACTCATTCATGAGTCAGAGAACCGAGTTTGCAGGATGCCAAGCACTTTCAAAACATTTTAAAGGTGAAGCATTCACATGGGAAATAAAACAGAGGTTATGATACGATAAATATTGTACTTTGGTTGCTCTTTTCCTTCACGTTGTTCTGACTTTATTTAGTGCATAACTTCTGTGCCTTTTTAGATCATTTTTTAAATTCTATTTTTCATCAATCTTTCATCCCTTCTTTCCTTTTACCACCGAGTCTAGCTCTCATTTTTTTTTCCCATCAACCACCTCATATTAATCTGCATAGGAACAATCAGCAGCTCATGTTTACTGATTCGCTCAATCAGCTATCAGTTATCCCTTGAGGTTCGCCGTCCCCATCGACATCCCAGAAATGTGTGTGTGTGTTAGTGTGGACAAAGGAAGAAAATCCCAGGGAGAGCCAAGCTGAACGTGTTGATCGATCTTCAGCAATTACCAGCCAATCGAAATGTGATTTATTTCCCAAGGAATCATTTCAATATCAAGATTGCTAGCAAGCGGATGGGAGAGTGCATATCTGTATCTGTGTGTGTGTGTGTGTGTGGGTGTGTGTGTGTGTGTGTGTTTGTGTGTGTTTGAAGGGAGATCCTTGTCAATAAACTACCACTTACTCCATTGTCCTTCCTGTATCCCTCTCTCAGTCCATCTATTTAGTCTCCACATTCTTCCTTTGCTTTTTGCTCACTTCTTCTCACTCCCTCACTGCATCCCTCCTTTCCACTCATACTTCCTTGCCTTCATCCTTAACTATGTCTGTCTTCTCCAGCTCCCTCTTTTACGCATCTTTCCACACTATTCTCATTCTGCCTCTCGCTCTCTTCCTACATGCAACCATTACCGGCCCACACTTCTCCCATTCTTATGTTCCTGGTTCTCCCTAATATCCCTCCTTTCCTTTCAGCCTGTTCCCTTTCCCTCCATCCTTCTCCCTCAGTCCATCCGTCTCCAGTCCTCTTTCGCCCTGACTGCTCCCCTGTGAGGCTATCATTCTGAGGCCTTGTCAATACAATCAGTCAACCAAACAAAAAGACCAACTGACCAATTGAGGTATTTTGAGTCTTAATCCCCCACCTCACCCCTCCTTACTGCCTTCCTTCGGTCACTTTCACGATCGCCTCCACCCCTCTTCTCTTCTTTTCCCCTTTTTTGCACTTAATTAAGTCACCAAGTGGCTGTCAGGAATAATTTTTTGCTGCAGCGTGGGGCTGAGGGCCGCTGTAGTCTTGACATTTGATAATATTGCGTCTCCACGTTGATTGAAATTGATTTTGGGGGGAGAGAGGCCCCCTGCTCGCCACTGCCGTGATCGTTTGACAACTCTCAGCCAATCAGCCCCAAGGACAGCCCATGGACCCCCACTCCCTCACTGCCCCCCTTATCTTGGCAAGTCATATTCCAACAAATGATGGCTGAGAGCTGGCTTGTGTGTGAGTGAGAGTGTGTATGTCGGGATACCAGGGGTCAGACATCGAGTACCGTCGCAGGGTCATGGAACTGGCAGTCACATTTCCCATAAATCAGCTGGGCAGCGCAGAGGGAAAAGTGTAGAAATCCGTTCCCTTATATTAAGTTGGCAAAATTGTTTTGTGTAGGCACATTTGTGTATGTTCACAAATAACCCACACAGAAATTTAACTTCAGGTTTTATTTCCAGCAACCTCTGCCCCCTTCAGCTATGTTTTTCCTTTGCAAACTAATAGAGGGTATAATGTTAGATGCAAATGACTGTTTTAATTGTTGCCTTATTAGTGGGGAGTGGTATTAACTAAAGAACATCATGATGAAATGCCACTCAAAAGCAAGCTGCAGTCAGAATCAATCAGGGTAATTAATTACAAACTTGAACACCACCATCAGTGTTTCTATAATGTTTACAATCCAACTTGCAGCGCTCTCGCTCCACTTCCCTCTCAGACTGCAGACCCACACCGGGAACAAGTGGTGGGTTTCCAACATGTTTTCTGCTATCTTTTTATGAGCTGTTGTCCCAGGGCAAAACGTAATAATTATTTTTGTAGTTTTCAAAGATAAAGTATTTTGGAACATCCTGCCTAAGGAGCATAGACCAGGAAAAACAGCATTTTAAATTACTTGAAATGCTGATTTAATTAGTTTTGACCATTTTTTCCCCATTTCGCTCAATGTACTAGATACAAGTTTTAGTTTTCAATTATAATTATATCTTACAGTGTCTCTTTTACTGTTTATCTTACTGGCATTTATTATAATTTTAGCATTCTTTGTAGCTTTAATGAAAAATTCAGAACAGATAAAGCAGAGTCATTAAGTTATTAATGTGATTTTTGTACTGAACAAAAAGTTTGACAAGTGTAAAACAAGTATAAACATAGTAATGCGTGTGTGTGTGTGTGTGTACGTGTGTGTGTGTGTGTGTGTGTGTATATATATATATATATATATATAATTATTAAAAGTATTCTTAAATAAAAATACATTTAAGACCTACTTAAAACCAAATCTACAAACAGATTAGATTTCTGCTTTGGAAAACTTCATAGAGGAGAAGACAGTGACAGCAAGCACTTAACCACCACAATTTCCAAAGCCAGGATCACTCTAAAAGAAAGCTTTAGAAGTGCAGGAATCCCACATTGGGCACAATTTGATACACCACAGTGAAGCACGCTTTGAATCTTTAGTAACTTCTTTTGGTTTTGAGGACCCAACCTGTAAACACTGTTGTTTTATTTGTCAGGTTTCTAGCCAATCTCCATTCAGTTCTCATGTGCTCCTGTTAAACTGGGTTATGGGTATCATTTGGTGTGTCTCTGTCTCAGAGAGCCGTTCCATATTTCCATCTTTTAACCCCCTTTTTCAGGCATTCTAATCACCTCTCGCTGCTCCAGGCAAAAGAAAAACTGTACCAGATGAACACAGAGGGAAAACTGCTGTTGTTTTGGAGCAGACTTCTCCAAATTAATTGTGATTTTCTTTTTGCCTTAACTTTTCCAGCAGTCAACTATAATGTAAACTATAATGTTAACTCTGGCCTAGAAAAACTGCTTTCAACAATGGATAAAGGAAGACATCGTTGACAAGAAATGTCAATAACTCTATGACTCAATGGCATAAAGGTTTTAGCGGACCCTTTGAGTGTGGATTGTTGTGTATAGAGGAATCATTGCAAGCTTGTGATTCAGAAATTTAGAGGTTAATATTGGTTCCTATCTTCTTTATAATCGTTCTTGATCACCCTTCTACTTTTCTCAGTCCTTTTTTTATCATGTACATAATATCCCCATTTTTATTCTTTTCTTTCCTCTCTTCTCTCTCCTTTTGATTTTATCCTCTAAACCTCCTGCTCTTGTCTACTGTGCCTTCCTCTTCCTCCCTGTCCTGCTTATCCCCCCTGCGTTCTCAGCCTTCTTGTCCGACAAGCTCGCTATTAACCTCTGGCCTTGTGTCGCTCCTCCCATCACAGCTGTGGTAATTAGGAGGTCAATCCAACCCTCTGTTATCATTTACACATGGGCACACTTTACTGACATCTCTGATGGCAAAACTGTGACATATTCATTGGATTACAATGAAAAATAAATAAATGAAATTAGCAGGTTGACAGCTTTTGTAATAGGAAAGTATTTTTATAGTTTAAAAAATAAGCAACAAATTACCAGGTGAGAACAAAATATATCATTAAATCATTGAATTTCCCCAATATAATAAAGCTATAATAAACATTTGTGACTTTGCGCAGGACATTATTTTAACTGCTTTGTTCTGAGATGAATAAAAATACTTCTTCCAAATTTGAAGTTTGAATATTAAAACATATAAAAAATGTAGTGTTCTCTAAACACATCAGTCCAAAGGATTATAAAATCTGCGATATGTGTGCTCTGTGAAAATGACTGCGTGTTGCTGTAAATGTTCAATCCCGTCTTATCTCTTCTGACCCAATCTTTGACAAACAAACAAACAAATAATTAAATAAATAAGAGTTCCACATTGTGATAATAGAGCCATAATTATCAAGACAAGCAATTCTGTCTTCACTGCCCTTTTAGTAATTACATGTCATTTCACCAAATTGCAGGATTGTTAAATATTAATAAATGAATGAAAGCTTATACACAAACACAGTCAATATGGTAATTTGATGCATAATTTCAGTGTGTATTGTGTATCGTATCTCTAATCAAGCATCCTAGAAAATGTTCATCTCCATACTATAAGTACACACACATGCATACACACAGCAGGGTTGACAGGACTGGGCAATGAGCTGTCAGTGCAGTTTCTCTTCATCACACAGGTCATTGGCTGATCCCTGTCTGTCTTTCTCTCTGCCTGTCTCTTTCTCCATCCTCCTTTCCTCTTTTTCTCCCTCACCCCCCCTCCTCCTTGCCTCTCTGCATCTCATTAACATGATGTACAATTAAAGTGTGCGTGTGTATCGACGTCGGACCCTTGCTATTAGCACCTCAGCATAAATGGCACTTGGCAGAGAGCTGAATCACAGCTTCCTCCTCCTATTCAAGCAATCAGAGGCTACAGCGAGGTTGACATAGTAGAGAACAATACAGCTGCAGTCTTTGTAAGTGGACTGACACCATTTAGCTCTTGTCACTTACGATGGTAGTTAAACAGTTTTTTTCACTCACACTTTGACTCTATTTTATAGGACATAAGATTAGGATGGATCTGGATTAGGTGATGAAGATTACCTTGATATACAAAGTAATGACATATGATGTATGGAAGAAAATGAACTTAATATTAATGGTTAAAACAAATATTTTAAGGATCATTCTGCTGAATAACCAGTGATTTAAGGAACATCCTTCGAAACCTGATTGTGAGTGACAATTTTTCACTTTTATTGTTTCACACTACTACTGTTTCAAATTCTCATGAGCATTGTTTAATCTATTTTTACTATCTTTAACTTAATTTAAAAATGATGTTTTTTTTTTTTTTTTTTTTTTTTTCTTAATGGAGAACCAAGGGATGCCGATCTAATTGTGTTGCTTCTCCTCTGAAGTACAATGATAATAAAGTCTTCTTGAATCTTGAATCACAGCAGGTTTGCACAGGCCATCACACACAGCAGCTTCAAGAGACTTTACTTGCTCAGTGATAGCAATGCTTGCTGTCCCTACATGCAACAAATTCCACTAATTGTACTAAATGCACGTTGTTATTCAACGGCACCAGGAGGACATGTTCCCTGTTCTTTTTCCAGAAATGCGTTTAGGGTTGGGTTTTTTTTACTTTGTTTCATTTTGTTTTCAGTTGCCCTTTTGTTCAGTTTATGAACCAAAGCTTCATCGTTAGGTTTAGGGACACAAAAGTTTCCTGGCTCATTATTTAGGCCCATGGTTGCCCAAAATTGTCCATCAGATAAATTAAGGAAAAAAGTCTTGTAGACAGCCCGAGTTCACAGATTCCCATCATGTAAAGTGCCTATCATCATTGCATTGCGTGATTATTTCATACCTTGGTTAAGTGAATCTATCTGGCACTTGTGCTATAGCAGGCTTCAAAATTATTATATGTTTGAATTTTTTTTAATTAGGTGAAAGAAATAAAGGCTACAATAAAATGTAAAATGCACTACAGACTTTGGCAATGATTTATCTTTGAGCACAACAGCAAAACTGATTTTACAAGCATGAACTGAACGGATGACAGTTTAACAGACACAATTCATGGCTGACTGCAGTAACTCTCACACACACAAACACACCGGTTTAAACAGACACACACATACCACACCCTCTCTCACACTGCAGCAGTAAATATCTGAGATCTAAATCCTCTTCACAGCATTGCCTAATTACTCCAAACAACATGGTAGCTGATTAACTTGTAATTGCTGCTCTGAACACAGCCTGTCCCTCTCTCCTCGTTAGGGTTATTACTGACTATAATTACCGCTAATGTGCAGAGAGCAACACACACATCCTCACATGTACACAAACATCCATGCAGGTGAATGGTAATACCTAAGCACCTGAACACACATATCCTCACACAAACACATGGACACAACTCACCAGGAGGATACTTAGTTTCTTGGAAACTGTGACTGGAGCACAAAGCAATAACCGTGAAATTTAGGCAACTAAATTCATTTTCAGTATGTTACCTCATTTAACCATTGCAATTCACAGCAGCCAAACTCCTGTAATGGTATTCATATGTCACTTTGTGTCTCACTGGTGTCCTCTAAAGCTCATCACATCCCCACATCTAACATTTTGGCCCCTGGATCATGTGAGTGATGTCTATGGCGTGTTTAAGACCTACTGCTGTTTTCCCCTGAACATGTGTAATTCCGGAAGTACGTTATTTTAATTTTACTTGATCGTGATGATACAAACACACAAATGGTAGTTTTCCAACAAAAAGCACACAGAAAAAGGTGAAATACGCAAACCTAGGTCAGGTTTCTAGGGCATTCACGGCATTAAAAAAAAATCACATTTCCAGGAATAATCATCTAAAACAATCTCCAGAAAAACAGATAATTATAAAATTGTATTTTCCATGTTTTTAAAGGATGCTTTCAGTATATCCTGTCACCACACAGATAATATGCCAAATTGTTTTGATATCGTGCAGGAAATCAGATAAGTAGAAACATATGTTTAGCATTTCCATAAAAGCAACATTTGTAGAATTAACTATCTGCTTGTAAAACCCAAACCAGGAATTTAGCAATGTTAATCTGTTTAGAAACTTATGAATCCTCATTGTGCTCCTGTAAACTTAAAAAATAAAATAAAAATACAATAGAATTCTTATTATTTTTTATAAAGTAATTTTTTCTCAGTATGAAGCAAATTTCAGCACTTGATTGTGATGAATGAAAATGAATCCTTTTTGAAATGATAAAAAAGAAGCTGTTTGTGTGTCTTTCTGCACTCTGCAGTGCAGAGCGCTCTCCTCTCTCCTTCTGCCTCCTGTGTGTAAAAAGGCATTTGCGTGGATCTAAATCCGGCTTAATCGTAATTTTCCAACTAAACTTGCTGTGGAGAAAGCTATGAGCGCAAAGCTCCTTTTAAGTTCATAATCACTTTCTCCTTTAGCCAGGGATAATGGCACTACTTGTGGGAGATTTAGCCTACGTCTGTCTCTCTCGCCCCTCCCTGCCCTACCTCTCTGTCTTTTTCTGTTTCCCCCAAACACGCTATCTCTCTTTCTTCGGACCATTAGTGATATTGCCGGGCCGCAGACCTCTGTGTTAAGTCACTTAATCAAAAGCAATGGGTTGAAAATCTTGTTTGGCCTCTTATGTCTGATTCATTCCTGCAGACAAGAGCAGCGGAGAGACAGAGAGAGGGCCTGGGGGAAATAAATGGAGAGCGAGACAGATACGTAGAGGGCAGGGAGAGAAAGTGAGCAAGCCAGTGTTGATAGTAAAGTGAGATGGTAAGGGAGAAAGTGTGAGAGAAAAGAGAAAGGACATTAGGTGGTGGTACTATGTGTTATCACCTAAGCAGCAGCAGAAAAGGCTATCATTGGCTTTTTCACCCTCTGGGCGATGAGGAGGCCACTGTTCCTCTAACCACTTCTGACTACCTCTCATCCACACAAGCACACACAGACATGCGCATGCAGACACACAAATTCTCCTTTTTGCTACTTTGTCTCGTCCGTGCTCCTCGCTGGACTTCTTCATTGGTATAATTCATAGATTTCTACAAATGCTTTTGGGATCCTAGCCTCTCACACAACACACAGAGGCAACATAAAATCTTCAAAATCAACAGAAAAATATCATATTCCTCTTGAACTTCTAATGAAAACCGTTCTTTGATCGGAATCCTCTTCAATTAAGAACGTTGTTAACGGTATTTAAAAGTCTTGTCACTAGTGCTTCCTGATTTGACACCATTATCAGTATATTTAGGTACAATTTTAATCAGTTTTTTTCATGACTAGAATATGACTGCTTTGAATTGGTTGCTAAGATTAAAACAAGATAACAAAATCAGATTTCATTTAAGCACTATGCAAAGACAAGGTTTCATACCTACAGCTCAGTGCTGTTTACAAAAATAAATAAATTAAGATAATTAAAGATAATAGTTAACCCACTATGCTAACTAACGTAACCAGATGTCACTGAACACCAATAGAAAACTTATGATGGTGACCAGTGGAAACATTTTTAAAAGGTAGGATGCTGTGAATGGCCCAAACAGAATTGGACATAATGCCATCGTAGGTCCTCACAAGTATAGAAGCAGGAACATACAGGCATTGTGTGTGTAAAGGAGATGATGGGTGATGGAGGGGCTCTATGCTCCATAGGGGGGCAAATGGAACATACGGAGCGCCAGACCTCTCCCACTGTTGTACTACACACACAGAGCGAGAGGCATTTTATTTTCATTTATTAATTCAAAAGAAAGAAAAGAAAAGTTTTCTGCAACTGACAGGCTAAATAATCAACCGTCTGTCTTGTGGAGGATGTGCGACAGAAGAAGGAAGAAACACAAAAGGAAATAGTCCTTGTGTGAATGGATTAATCAATATAGAGCTATCAGGTTTTTAGTAACACATGCTGCTTATCTCAGAGAATCAGAAAATGGCAATCTGTATAAATTAATATGCACAGTATGTCAAAACCTGTACTTTTGAGACCCAGAACCTTTTCTTTTGCATTTATGGTTTCCATTCATTCGTTGGTCTGGAAAGGAGATTAACGACTGAATGGAAATGCATCACTTTGATTCCCCCGTGATCAACATTATACCATTAATGCACTCTCAAACATCTATAAAGCTTTTAACATTAATACACTCTAGGACTTTATCTTAGTTGTAGAAGTTAATACGAGCTTTTTTTTTTACTTCAAAAGTGGAAAACTGCACAAATCTGAAGATCGATAAGATGGTTTAAAAGTCGTAAGTGAATTGAATTTTCTTAATTATGGTAAAAGTCATAAAGTGGGGATTTTGTTGTGAATTACCCTATGATGCACATCAGGGTCAGAGAGTAATCTCTCACCTCTTAAGACGATCGCAGTTTTCATTTCCTAATTGAGAGAGAGACATGGCTTGAGGGATAGATGGAGAGCAGAGATGAGGGAAATTGGCGCAACTCTGTTATCCCTCGTCTTTCTGTTTTAATAGCCTTTTATTTCATGTTCTTTTTTTTGCCCGTCATTGCTCCCTGTCCCATATGTATGAATGCCCAAAGTCTCTTGGATTTGGGATATTGCATTGTGGAAATGCACAACGTAGTGAAAGCTAAATAAAATCCCTATTATGCCAAGGCATCTTTCTTTTGGAAATGCTCAGTTGAAGAAACTGGAGAGCAAGAAAAAATAAGTAAATTCATGCAGATTTTCTTCATACATGAATCAAGTGAGATATTAAAAAAGATAGAAAGCAGAGTGAAAATCCTAGATGTGCTTAAAAAAAAATGGTGACAATATTGTCAGCACTTTCTGAGCAATAAAACGCCGCACAATGCATGATTTCTATTGCATGTTGACTGTCAAATTGTTCAAATCACACCATTCATCAAGGAAAAGAGAAACATTGGTAATCAAATGTTGAGTACTTTTAATTGAGAAAAAAAGTTAAAGGAAATAATTCACAATTTCTCTAAAAACCTCCAGTTTGCCATTAGGATTACTGTTGTTTGTCTCAGGAAACTGAATGAAAATGATTCTCTTTTCACCGCTTCTTCCCTCGTGCGCGTGTGATAAAACATGTGTTGCTGAGGTTCAGCTACTTCACATCAAACGCACTCCAGCACCTGTACACACAATCAGCCTCTTCGCGCTGTCACAGGTGTATGGTACGAACGCACTCTGTTATGCACACCTCTCAGACATTGAGAAGACGCAATTCAATTAACAGGCAGACACATGCACACATTTATATGCACTCAAACCCATCCATCCAACCACCAACCAATCACCTAATACAAAAATTATGGCACACACACACACATGCACACTTAAAGTTGATATTCAGCCCTGTTGCGGACGCTTCTCAATTCAATTAAGATACACTGGAATATATCTTTTGATCTCAGTATTGGCTATCAGGAACACACACCTGATGCTAGCAGCAATAGTGGCCTCATTGTCTGCCACACAATGCTGCTAAAAGCTTACATCATCTGGCTAGCGGTAACAACAGTTTTCAGGCAATAGTGCCATTTTCAAAAGTACAACAGGAGAGCATACCGCGAATTCAATTATGGTGCATTGTATTTCATGTTTGTGTGCTTCGTTGAAGTTATGTTGAGCCGTGTTTTTACATTTACACATTAAGCGTCCGTGGTGCCTCAACGCAGACGAATGCCATTTCCATTTGATAATGAGCTTTCTCCTTATTTCAGGATCAGAAACCAAATTGTAATGATGTACCTAACGTAACATAAACTTGTTTCATTTGAGTAATTAGGTGATGGGAAACTGCAAAACAATTTCTTTAAAGAAATATCAAATAACCTAACCAGACTAGATCTGTGTATGTGTATGGCCATGCTACTCAGCACCTCCCTGATAAAAAACAAAAAATTATGGTATGGACATTCAGCATAGAAACGGGCAGCTGTTACAAGATTGAATTACAAAACAATGAATGTAGCTCTTGTTTTCTTTTGAAATTTTAGTGAAATTTTTGCGTGCAATATTTTTGTAACAGAGCTGATAAGAAGTTTCATTGCTAAAATGATGGCACAGATCTAAATCTTTAGATCATGGAAGAGATCCTTCATTTTACATTAGGGGAATAATTATAATACTGTCACCATCCACGAAGGCATGTATACCTGTTCAACTGGCCGTTAATGCAGATACGTATTCAGCCAATTACATGTCATCAACTCAATTAATTAAGGTGGCAGACATAGTTAGTGTTCAAACTGAATATCAGAATGGAGAAGAGGGGTGATTTAAGTGACAGACTGCTGATCTACTGCCCATCCGTTTATGACCACAGTGTACGCATCTTCTGGTGGCAGGATAATACACCATGTCAAAAAGGACAAATCGTCTCAAAATGGTTTCTTCAACATGAAAATGAGTTTACAGAACTGAAACAGAACACCTTGGATGCGGTGTAATAGGACATCAAATCATGGATGTGCAGCCGACAAATCTAGAGGTAGCATGCCAACAATCTGTTAATCTCTGCCATGAAGTATTAAGCATGGTTTGATCTTAAAAGGGGGCTTCAGGAAGTTAAAACCATTACAACATCATTTTCTGTTATAGATTCTCAACTTTGGGATCAGGACCCCTCTAGATATTTAGGTAATGTGTCCAAGGAATTGAAACAAGTTTCAGAATGTCAAAATTTACCAACATTAATACGATAAAACTAAAGTTTTCCATTTTAATTCATTAATACTGGTGAGGAAACTGCGTCACTATGAGAGCATTCTGTCCTCAGCATAAGAGTCTCGGCCATCACAGTGGCAGGGAAATGACATTTTTGATTGTAGTGCCTGTTTTGTGTCTCTCTGCATGAATACACAGCTCCGGATTTTGCATATGTAAGGTTAAAGTGGCGAAGCTCATCCCGCTGTATTCAATCCTTAAAAAAGACATTTCCTCTTTCCCCCGAGGCTGTGGGGGTTGAGGTAATAAATGGGGGGGCATAATGGCATCTGTGCATGCATACGTGCACATTTGAGTATATGCATGCAAAATCATTTGTGTGCATATGGGTGTGCGTTATTCCCTGTTCATCTGAATGGGGATTCATTGGGCAGCCATTTCAAAATTAAATGCTTTTGGTCTGGCAGATTGCTTTACGTCTCTGTCATGTTGTTGTGAATGGGATGCTGCCTTTGATGGATATAAGGACTGACAGGAGAGCCCTCTGCACACACACAAACACACACGCCACTTTATTCATTTTCACCCTCATTCTTTCCATCACACCATCACCCAGCTTCACTTCCTTACACCGTGTCTTTTTGCTCCCTTCATGTAATATCTACCTGTGTTTTTGAAGATCCTTTCAGTACAGTTCCTATTGCCAAGTTTACAGGAGATGCCACTGATAAGAAATGCAATCAAAATTTAAAACACTGCATGTTTTTTGGTGAAGAGCTTACACACGAAACTTTTCATTTGTGTCTTTCTTATTTTTTCCACTTTAAAAACACAGTCTTTTCCTGAGAGTCCATAACAGTAAGGATCATAATGTTGCAACTGACTTCGATAACATTTAAAAACTATAAAAAAAGAAATAATTTCAGACTTGCAGTGAGAAAATTTTTGATTCTATCTTTTCTGATTCAAGAACTTTGCCAACTTTCCATTACTTTCAATCAAGTTTCCACAAAGTTCCAGTTTTGCTCCTCCTTTGAGGCATGAGTTTTGCACATACAGACATATACACTGCAGTCAGGAACTACTAGCACTAATAAGAGATCTACAGATGGTCCTCTCAGATATCCGGCACACATTTCCTTTTCCAAAACCAACTTGTACAGAATTGGTTTAAGAACAATATGCAAAACTTCCAGACCTCCATAAGTGTTTGTTCCTGCGAGTGTATGTCAGTCATGACTAAACACAATCAGTCCTGTCTGAATTTCCTGCTCTGTGACAGTCTGCATCTGCCTTCCTAGTACACGTCATCTGTCTGCCACATGCACACAAACTCCTTCATTTCCTACAAGAAATATCATTCTTAACTGAGGGAATAAATATCCCAGTTACTTTTAGGACATTACTTCATTATCTGATGATGCATAAAGTTTCAGTGTGCTGCTACTTTGACGAAGACAATTAAGTCAGCCGCTTCATGTGCTGCTATACTCATGCGTAGTTTCTCTCATTAGTTAGCTGCTGTGCTTTGTTCTTTTCCTTGGGTGTTTTGATGTGATTCTGCAGAACCAAGGTCAGGTACTCAGATTTCTCCACCACTTTTTATTCTTTACTTAACTTTTAAAGATAGATTGTCAACTAATTTCTATTTGTTTTCATTGACCTTCAAAGTTGGATGAGGTATTTAATTTTTAAGAGTATGCTCATTATTTCTATTTAATCCTATTTGTCCATGAACACTGAATGTAGCCTTGTTTTTTTACTAAGACAACCAGTCTGTCAGAGTGAACCTTAAAGGTTGTAATGGTGGCAAAATGCCTTTAATACCAATTAAATATACAAAAGGTGACTATGGTCTGAGACAGAAATGCTACTTAATTGAGCAGTTTGATGAACATGATCAGCACTAGGAAAATATCTGCTTTCAGGCTGCCCTCACCAGCACAACAAGCTGCGAGTGCTATTCTATTTTGTGATAAAAGCTATTTGTATTCCTGCCTCACACATGAGCACACACACACACACTTGGCTCTATACTTTTGTATAGAGCCAAGTTGTACATTTGGCTATGTGTGTGTCTGTGTGTGCATTTGTCTGCGTGTGTGTTTATGCATGTGGATTGTGTCTCATTCACCTCAGATGCTCGTTTTTTTCGCCTATGAGCAGATGAAAGCCACTGAGAGGTAATGGAACCTCTGTTGAGATGAGCCAGCCAATCTGCAGCTTGCACAAATACATCTCACACACACACATACACACAGACATACACACACACGTGCGCCTACCCAATACATTTGCATCTCAAGTGCCAAAGCAGCTAGCTAGCTAGTGAGACAATTCGAGTTACCATTCAAATGAAGGCAGTGTTTGTGTGAGCCCCGGAGAGTGAAAGAAGCAGAGAATGGTTTTTTAGGAATATGCAAATTCTGCTCTGCATGGGAAATCTTTCTTGAAATGAGCTTTCTATTTGGGGAGCTTAAATCAACAATCACTTTGCTTCACTGATGTGAATTGAATAAGTTTTGCTTCTGCTGATGTTTACATTTAAACCAGGGCCAGAGGGGCTTAAAGAAGCACTAAAAAAACTAGACTGAAAAAACAAGAAAGAAACAAATCTTAGCTGAACAATCAGACTGAAAGTGAAAGAGAACAGCTTGCTGCTATAGGCAGCTGTGCAATGGCCTCTCTCTGCCTTCAGTTACCGACAAACATGCTCTACTGAGATCAGGTAACTTACTTGGTCACTGAAGAATTTAGCTTTTTTGTATCATTAAAACTCTTGGGTTGTTCTTGCAGTATGCACTGGGTCATCCATTTGCACTGTGAAGCATCCTCTGATCAGTTTTAGCAACATTTGACTAAATATGAGCAGAGAATATAGCCCTGTACACTGCACAAGTCATCCTGCTGCTTCTGTCAACAGTCACATCATCAAAAGAAAAAACATTCTCCAGACTTTTCTCTTCCTGACATAATGGTGCAAGTTAATCTTGGTTTTATCTGTCCAAATATTTTTTTTTTCTCAGAACTGTGCTGGATCCTTTAGACACTTTGTGCCAAATTCTAATCTGCCATTTCTCATTTTGAGTGTATTTACTTCACGAAGGCATTGCTTGATTGTAGACCTTGACAAAGAAATGCCTACCTCGTCAAGACAGGTCTTGACTTGGACAGATGTTGTGAAGGATTTCTCTTAAAGAAGAATTTTCTAGATTGTTTACTTGGCTGCTCCAGAACTTTTATCTCTTTCTCTCTAATGGATTCATCCCAAGTTTAACATTTGGAATCAAATAGAGATTTTTAATCTGCTTAATTTAAAAAGCAAGGGAACAGACCTCACCTGGCTGTGAAAGAGTTTGTTAGCAAACGCTGCAATTTTTATCTGACTTGAATCAACTGTGGTGTTGTAAACAGACAAAATTAGAAATTTTGTAAGGTGTTGTAAACAGGCTGTGATTACTTGCTCAAATGCTTATGGACCTAACAGTATATATAGAACATTCTTATAAAAGAGCAATCAAATATGTCCACTTTATTTCACTGCTTTTGAACATATAAAAACTGACAGACTGGAAGTTAAGTTTTTAAAAAATAGTATCTTTGATGCACCCAGCTGCTTGTGGTTTTCTCCACACTGTGTTTATGTTTTGTCTCCCTGAGTCTCTCAGAATGTTGCAGTCTTAACTACAATAGCTCGCTCATACATGACACCAGCTTCCAAACCTTATTTAAAACAGATATCAGTTAACCATTCAATAGTTAGAAGAAGGAGAGTGGGGTTGGTGCTGCTGCTGACTGCAAAGATTTCTTCACTTTACACTGTAAAAAATGGCTGTAAAATTTACACAAATACCATGTAAAATCCCTACAGAAAAGTATTGTAAATCCAAAAACACATTATTTTTGTTTTAATTACAGTGGACTTTTGTACACTATAAAACAGAACGTTTTTGATATATTTACAGCAACAGTATGTGATTATAATCTAATTTATTTGTTAAAACTAGAAATATTGGGGAAAAAAAACAGACAAATACTGTAATACTCATAACAAAACAATTTCGGTAATTTGACATGCAAATATTATAAAAACTATAGTTTTCACCAGTTGTTTTTAAAAATACAAGAATTATATGTAAGTCACTTTACAAGTTTATGCTGTAGGCCTGTACTGGGCCTACTTTTAACATGAAATTCAGGTATAAGGCCAATAAAAAGATTTTCACAGAAAATATTGTTGTGAACCTGAGAGGTTGCCTCTCTATATACAATTGACATTGTGTTTTTTTTTTAATCATTCAGGCTATTTGCATAAGTAACACTTCGGTT
>VURO01011369.1:1240-14236 GCA_015108175.1 Pelvicachromis taeniatus
ACACAGTCCCACAAATTGAGTTATTGTTTGTAATATACACGCATCATGTGCTGCACACACAGCCACAAAAACAGATGTGTCTTTAATTAGTGACGTTGGTGTGATTAATGCAGTCTGCTGGTGATGACTCATTCAACTTAACCCTTGCTTGTCTGGTGAAAATAATAAACAAAGATTGCATTTTATTATCTTTTATTAATATCTTATACAAAAGGTAAGTAAAGGTTATATTTTGAGTTAAAAGAATTAAACTAAATCCTGAACCAGCTATTAATAGATGGAGAGTAAATAAAGTGACTGATTAACACATTGTAAGTCGTGAGTAGTAAATACTGTAAAGCATTTCAGGCTCCTTTTGTAACTCGACTACTTCCCCATAATTTGCTGTGACCTGGGTGAACAGTTGAAGAGTATTTATGCAAAGCACATCTGCGCGGTTTGCTCCATGTGTCAGCTTGTCAACACAGCAGTTACGTTAGCATTGTGGAAAAGCTGTCAGCCAAGCTGTGACTTGCAGACAGCAGACTGGCAGAGAGTGTGCATATGAGTGATACTGAGTGTGTGTGAGAGAGGGAGTTAAACACACAGCATATTTCATTGAGGAGCTGTAATAAACTCTCATTGTCATCCCTCCCTTCAGGGCAGCAGCATGTCTGAAAAGAAATCCAGTCAGCGATTTCACAGCCTGAACGCCGAGCAGGTGGAGGTTCTCCATCAGGTTCTCTCGGAGGTAGTTCCAATCCACGGCCGTGGGAATTTTCCCACGCTGGAGCTGCGTCCTCGTGATATCATCATAGCCGTGCGGACCAGGCTGCAGAAGCAGGGAATCACAGTTAGAGATGTTCGTCTGAACGGCTCCACAGCCAGCCACGTCCTTGTCCGAGACAACGGAACAAGCTACAAGGACTTGGACATCATCTTTGGAGTGGAGTTGCCCAGTCAAGAGGAGTTCCAGGTGAGATTACTGTAGCCTTTAGGCTTCAGTTATGCCTGCATTGACCCAATTCATACTCCTATGTTATCCTCAAGCACAGCATTGAATAAGTCATGTAGGGATTGTAAATTATTTTTAATGGGGTTATATTAATAGTGACATTGTAATCTTAACCACAATTCATTTGTAGCTGAATCGACCCTGCTTGTTCTAACTATACTTATAACAGAAACTAAACCACAGCAATGATTTTTATTTTGGTAGATCGTTGTCATTAGTTTTAAGCTGTCATGCTGTTGACTTTTTGCCCTCCCAGGTGATCAAAGAGTCAGTGTTGGGCTGCTTGCTGGACTTTCTGCCTGCTGCGGTCAACAGGGAACGGATCAGCAACGCCACAATGAAAGAGGCCTATGTCCAGAAAATGGTAAAAGTCTTCAACGAGCATGACCGCTGGAGCCTCATCTCCCTCTCTAATAACAGTGGCAAAAACCTGGAGCTCAAATTTGTGAGTACGCTCAGGCGGCAATTTGAGTTCAGCGTAGACTCGTTCCAGATCATTCTAGATCGTCTTCTAGAGTCTTACATGCAGCAGGACTCAAAGCGCAAAATGAATAAGGTTGAAGTTAAGGACCAGCCCGCAGAGAATCAGAATAAATACTCTGCTTCCCTGCTGAATCAAACAGCTGTGCCAGAAACAGAAAAGCCCACAGATAAAGACATTTTTGGTGAAGGGGCTCAAAACAGCCCAAAAAAACAGAGAGATGAGGTGCAGGAAAACAATGCTCAGACCGAATTCTCCCAACAAACGGTACATTCAAACCAGACAAAACACTGCACACTGGAGAAAGACAGCAAAGAGAAAATACCTGTAGGGTTGAAAGAAGTGTCGGAGCACAGAGAAAACTTAAACGAGACAGACCAGACATCTTTGTCAGAAAAGAAACAAGCCCCTGAGGAAGCTGAACCGCCTGCTCAGATTGAACATGAGCCAGAGCTCTCGGAAAAGACTGAAGGCTCAACAAAGGTAGAACAGTTAAAGCAAGTGAAGCCCTGTGACGACTTACCACCAGCACATTCAAACCATGGAGAACTCTCTGTCCAGAAAGAACTTGCTAACCACACAAAACCCCCTGATGAGCAGAAAGAACTCGCAGAGCAGATGGGACAGTCTGAGATGCCAAAAACCTCAAATGAAACCCAGGGAGAGTGTCTGAACCTTAGAGAAAACCCTTGCAGTACAGAGCAATCTGATAAAACAAACGTATCTAAGTCTTTCAGAGAGTATGAGAGCAGCAGTGAGGAAGATAAAACTCGGCATGTGCCAGCTCTACACACTGGTACATCCTCACACAAGTTAGCAGATGAAAGAAATGCAGAAACGGAGGAAGAAATAGAAGCAGAAAGGAAAAATGACACAGAAATATGTGAAATCACAGAGAACACACAGGGTATTGATTATTCCTGCTCCTCCTCTTCCGCTCTCACACTTTGCAGCATGCAGCCTCCCGACACACAGGAGTTGCTGGAGATTGACAACACACAACAAACAGAAAACTCAGAAAAAACACCTAACACACTTGATGCCGCTAACCCTCCAGATACTCAGGATATTTTACTTCCACCACCTAGCCTTTCTTCTGACAAAAAGACCTCCTCTCCTGCCCCTTGTAAGGCCTCAGAGAGACTATCTCACATGGTAGTGCTCAAACACTCATCTCCCAAACCCCCTCGGAGGATGTGCAGAAAGGTAACCCCCAGTCCTAACCCCAGCTCAGTCCCTGAAAATGAGCTACTTGTTTCTGTGCCCTGCCTGGAGTCAAACCCTCACGCGAGCCCCGAGATGGCCTTTAACGCGGAGCCAACTGCTTCCAGTTCGAACTCTACAGCTACTCCACCAAGCACCATTCCTTTTAAAACTAATTCTGAACCTAGTCCTTCCAGTAACCTAGCTTCAGATCTTAACTTGAGCCCAGCTCCCGATCCAGCCCTTGATATAATCTCCACCTCTACTCTGAATTGCATGTCTGCTTTACCTCAAGACCCACCGGTTTCTCCGCTTGCCACAGAAGATCCAGGTGAAACGGCTAATCAGAGCCTTACTGAAACACCAACTACACATGTGGATTTCACTGAGTCAAGTCAGTCCTCCCCTACAGAAACTGCCAAACCAGTAGAGCCCCTTGACTCAGTGGACATGTTGGCTTCACATTCAGATCCTTCTAGTTCCAGAACGGAACAAGAGACCAAAAAGATGGCTGTGAATCAGCCAAGTGACAGCCCGCAAGGCTCCACTTTCAGTTCAGCTTCTCCTGTCCACTGTGTTACACCTCCTGTGTCCTGTCTCACCCCTCCAGTGCTCAGTCTGTCCCCTCCTTGCCTAACTTCCCCACCGCCCATCCTTAGCCCTCCCCCATGCCTGACCCCTCCATCTCATTGCCTCTCGTCTCCGATGCTAAGCACTGTCATCCCTGCTACTAGCTTTAGCTCTCCAACCCTAAGCTTCAGCCCTACCTCATCCTGCCTCAGTTCGCCTCCTTACCTCACCCCGCCAATGCTCAGCTTGAGCCCTCCACCACTCTGCCTCACCCCCCCTTCGCCCTGCCTGAGCCCTCCCCTCCTCTGCCTCACTCCACCGGTGGAGTCAGAGGACCTTGTACCTCAGGTATCTTCAGACATGGAGCCTTTGATACTAAACACAGACAGTGATGAACAGATTAAAGAGTCTTCCCCTCAGCCGGGAGTTCCTCTCTTACAGTTGGAGGTTAAAAAGGAACATGAATATATCTCATCTTTGCCTCAGGTTACTGAGCCGGTCTCTTTTCCAATCACAATCCCAAGTTCCACCTCACATGTTCTGCCTCACTCTCAGTCTGAATGCCCCAGGGAATCTGCCTCTCCAGAAGCCGTTGAGGCAGCCAACCCTGTGCCTGAGAACAAAGAGGCCCCTGAGGTAACCACAGACACTTCTGAACAGCGCGACTCTCCTCAGGCATCTGACTCAGTCCCAGCTGTTGAGGTCCTGGCAGAGAGCATGTATGGTGACTTTGAGGCAGCCATGGACCACCTGCGCTACCGCCTGATTGCTACCAGGAACCCTGAAGAGATTCGAGGTGGTGGCTTGTTGAAATACAGCAACCTGTTGGTGCGAGACTACCGACCAGCCAGCGAGACTCAGATAAAGACACTGGAGCGCTACATGTGCTCACGCTTTTTTATCGATTTCCCTGACGTGCAGGAACAACAGCGTAAGATCCTGTCCTACTTGAAGAACCATTTTATTGGCGAGGAGAGAAGCAAATACCAGTACTTGATGACGTTGCGTCGTGTGGTAGATGACAGCACAGTGTGCCTGATGGGACACGAAAGGCGTCAAACACTGAATATGATCACAGTGCTGGCACTGAAGGTTCTAGGAGAGCAGAACATAATACCCAACACAGACCATGTGACTTGCTTCTACCAGCCTGCCCCATACCTTGCTGAGCACACTGCCTCCTATCTAGCAGAACCCAGCTACTGCAGCTACTACATACCCCAAGGGGGATCAGCTCTGCTATACCAACCTTACCCCTTACACCTGCACCCGCAAACTGGACTTGTGTAAAACATGCATGGATATACATGTCACACAAAATACACAGTCGAACTAGCGGATGGTGCTTGCCCCGAAGAAAAAGCTTGAGAATGGAAATATAATCCAGGGATACACTGTTTGGTCTATAATAGACCTATGGGGGTGGGATTGAGTGGGTTTTTACACTAAACTCCCTAAGTACTCTGTAAGGTTCTAACATGATTATGTGTAATTATCTGGGCTTTGTGGAAAATAATAATTCTTCCGATATTGTTAAAAATTCCAGAAAATGCTGTATGCACTACATGAGTCATAGGCCTTTGGTCTCCCTGGGAAACCAAATGCGCTGTACACACACACACACACACACACACACACACACACACACACACACACTTCCAGGGTCTTAAATTCTTGTAAACTCTTCATGTTCTTATTGTGTTGTTCTTAATGGGTTTGTTGAGAATGTGGACCTTGCCTGTGGTTGATATTGTGCATGGATAAATTAGGACTGTTCACTGCCAAATACTGTGTACCTACTATGCTTCTTAAACAGTTTAATGTAACTTTGTTATTCCTTTTACTGAAGGAGGTGTATTCCAAAAAAAGGCGAGCGGGATAAGTCTACTAGTGTGTACAGTATTTTTATCAAAACACTCTCGTACATACACACACATACATGCATACATACAGAGATACAAGGTAATGCGTATTACCGTATACACACAAAGTTAGACAGTGCATGAGTAGCTTAAAGGTCACATCCTTCAATCGAAACAAGGCTTTCAATTTATTAAAAATGTATCTATTTTTGCAAGACTTTCCAAGATTATACTCCGTGGTAAAAAGACAGGTTAGTTCCTACAAAAAAGTCTAACAACAATGCCTTTGGAAAAGACTGTACAGCGTATTGATTACAGTATATTGTGTGAAAATACACTGCATTGTTTTCAGGTAAACTGTGTTAAGATGTGCTGCTTGATTCCTTTCTGTTGTGGAGTCTTTTCTGTAACCATGTGAAGTATCGTATCATCTAGTGTTAATTTAATTAATACTGCGGTTTACTCTATGGAGACGGTCAGGTTATAACCATCTTTGGGTCATCTCTAAACCTGGCAGATGCAGCTCTGTCTAAACCGATTTGCTTTTAAACTCATGCGACTCCTCTCAGTGTAAATCGGCTTCGGCTGATTCACAACAGAACCCACGTGAATCAAGTTTGGATCCACCTCAAACCTGTTTGAAACCGTGCAACAGCAACTATGACCAAAGATGGTTCGGTAGGGAAATCAAGTGCCTAAATGTGAGACATCATTGGCATGTCTTTATCTCACTGCACTGGGGATGTTAATGGGGTGGGCCTGGGGGCTGGGTTGGGTGTTTTGTTCAGTTGTTGACCCCTGTTATTGCTGCCCATTTTGATGTCTTCTTTAATGTAGTCCTGTTGTAGTTTCTGTATGTACATTTTGATAAAATAAAGGTGACTCGACAAACCTTCGCATGTGAGTGAAACAGATTCTTTTTCCCCTCCTTTTCAAACCAGTTAATGCTTCGACTGCAAAGAGAAAAAGAACTCCACTATTGCGTTTTCCTGCCTTTTTGCACGCACGTTCATAACCCCACGGCACTCCCAAAATGACATGCTGTGCAGCTTACGTATCCTTCCCTATGATTACGCTCCGTAATGATCCACTTAAGCGTGATCGACAAATAACAACGGTACCCAGGAGAGTGACCCAGAGCTGTAAAATTCTGTCTGCGTGAGGCCTCTTATCACAAATCACCTGTCCTTCTGATGTGTTTGGACCCAGATGACGCACGAGCTACGCAACACAGCAGGTTCAACAATGTGTAAATGTGAGGAGAATATGGTTCATGAGGTGTGAGGGGAGAAAGAGGAGGGGGACGGCGTAAGTGTGTGGATGTATGTTTGTATGGGTTGGAATTTATGATGCCATGGGGTCCTAAGTCTGTTTACAGTTATATTAATGGGGACTTGTCATCTTTATGAGGACATAAAGCAATTTAAATCACTATAGTTTAAGATGGGGACATATTTTTAGGTAAGGCGATAAGGTTTAGGTATGTGTCTAAAAAATAAATGTAAGTAAAGAGTCCTCTGAAGCCTTGGTAACACAGCTTTGTGTGTTCTTCTGATGGGAATGTTTGTGCAGAGGCGGCATCAGGTGGTCCCTTTCCCCAGCTAGTAATTGAAGAGACTTACAGTGTAATGAAACAAAAGGGCTCCCTCCTTACTCCCTCATTCCATCCTTTCCTCCCACGTCACACCACTGATAGGTCATTGGCACAGGGGGAGATGGGGTGTATCTTGTGAGGAGGCTGTATTGCCATGGTCACGCAGCATCTATTCCCACACAGTAAGGGCTTGCACACGCGCGTCTTTCTGATAGGAAACGGGAGCATGTGATCTAATAGTGTCTGTATCTGTGTTTCACAGACCTCTGAGCTACTCATGTCCACTCAGGGTTTCCATAGAGACACAGACAGGGAGCACTGTGGGTGCAGAGAGCAGGACGGAAGACAGGGAAGACCCACACACCAAATGAGGAGAAAGAGATGAGAAGAAAAAAAACCAGGAACAAGGACAAGAAAGTGGGTGAGGTGAAAAGATAGTGGACGGAGAAGATGTATAAACGGAGCTGAGGAGGAGACGGAAAGCAGGGGACGAGGAGTGAGTGAGGTGGGAGGGGGGTGGGTTTATAGATAAAGCCAGGCGAGAGAGGAGCAGGAGCATGGGAGTTTGATGGGGAGAGCGTGGGAGGTTGTCAGGCCTTCAGTCACAAGGGAGTCACCGTGAGGTGGCTGCAGTGACGGCAGCAGTGATGTCAGAGCAGGAACACACACACACATGTCCACACACATCTGCATGCACATCAATTTTCCTAATAGTCTGCCCACCCGTCCACCCTCAATAAACATTTTCAAACTCAGTGTGACAAAAAGAGAACATCACCCACACATCTGCCTTTGTCTCGTCCTGTCCCTCACACACTCAGGCCAATACATTTGATTAGATGATGTTCTCAGCACCATTTTATGAACACAATACGGCTTCTAGTTTGGTTTGCTCACGTTGCCTAATCTTTTTATACCTCAGAGTTAAATCTGGAATCACTTGTGGGCACATTTAGCCTCTGCAGGAAAAGAAAATGTAAAAAACAAAACAAAAAAGAAAAGAAAACCAAAGCATCAAGTTGGGTTAGCAGAGGCTTAAGAGATGAAACATGTGGCTCTGCCTGAAGTGTGTATTAAGATAATTAAGGCTGCCAACAAATTTATTCCCCTTATTCCCACTCCCCCGATCATATTCCCATGAATTAATTTTTCTGCTCCTTTCTCTCCATTACCCTTTAAAGTCTCCTGTGAGCAGCTGTAGAGTCCAAACCCATTTGGGATGCGTTTATTTGCCTGTGCAGACAGAATTTCTCTTTCAGTGACTGAGCAGTGCAGAGCAATAAAATGGATGCACAGTATTCACCATTCATATATTCTTCCTTTCATTCACTACAACCTCCCCCTTCATCGTCCCCTCCCTTATCTCCTGCTACCCCACATCCCACACCCATGTCCTCGCCCTCCTATCCACTGTGTTCCTACCCACCCACCTGCTTCCATGGCTGCAGTGACTCAGTCCTCTTCCAGCTGAGGATACATGAGAACATTATCGGGGGGGTGGGGGGAAGTAAAAATGATAAATACTCAAAGAAATAAAGCAATCAGAAAGACAAGTGTCTGCTGCATCATTAATGCTACCCACCACACCCACACACCCAATTCCCCCACTTTAGGAATACACACAGACACACACGCCGCCCCCGCTCTGAAACGGATGCGCTCTTACTTTATCCGGTAATTCATCCTTAAAAGCAAAAAATTGGGCAGGCAGCGTGGAGTGTTTCAAAAATAGTTTTTTCATTTCTCTAGATAGAAGTCTGTGTCGTCACGACTCTGTGACATGGATGGATGATTTCTTAAAGGCGAACTTGCCAAATGCACGCCTTACATGGGCCCTGAATCCGAAAACCTTGAGGAATCAAAGCTGTCGATCATATCACTTTCTTTCTCTCCGAGCGGCGCCAACCCATCTGTGATGTTTTTCACGCTCAGCTCGCACCACGGCGGCCTTAACTTCCTCTTTAAAGTAGTGGAAATTGTGCACCGATGTGGAATATAGTGGCAGACAATTATGTTTACTGAGCGGCTGTCTGTGGACTTCACTCTTAGGTATCAGATTTATTCAGGAACACGCGGGTCAACGAGACCTTACTTCTTTTTTTTAATTATGCAAACTAAATTCAGCATAATGGATCGTAATGGTGGCTGAGTGACAAAGACACCGGCTTACATAAGAGGTGATCAATCAGGCGGACGGAAGGGGAGATTTACGACAGCGGGAGGGGCCCTTTGAACAGAGAAAAACATGCAGGTGGCTGCTGTGAGTTTACCAAGTGTTTTACTTGATACGGCAGCACGAGTGCTGCTAAGAAGCTGATGATGTATTGTGACATTCACTGACAAATTTCAGTGTCTGTGCTCGAATCCTTTGAAAAATGTCGGCTTTTAGAAAGTAGTGCTTTTCATGTTCAAGACAAGATGCAGTGGATTCCTTTTAGACTCTTCACACCTTTTCATTTAAATGAACTATCAGTGGGGTACAGCTGCCCAGCATTCAACAAGATAACCCATCTATGTACGTCAATAGGATGCCTTACATGTAGTCGTCTTCTTTTCATTCTTCTAACAACCCCCTAATGCTATCT
This sequence comes from Pelvicachromis taeniatus, assembly GCA_015108175.1. Classification (NCBI taxonomy): domain Eukaryota; kingdom Metazoa; phylum Chordata; class Actinopteri; order Cichliformes; family Cichlidae; genus Pelvicachromis; species Pelvicachromis taeniatus. The sequence continues at coordinate 10,530 of VURO01011369.1, forward strand.
GCTGTGATGATTGTGTAAACTCGTGGCTACACATGAAGAATTTACATTTGCTTGTTTCTAGCCGGGACTGAATTCAGGAGAACCTTCATCCATTAAAGGGAAGACATTAGATATTACACAGCAACTTTTAATTAGGTCGGTTTTCTCCTTACTCCGCAAAAACAAGAGTGACTAGCGCGCTGGAGTCAGCTTATATGCCAGTTTTTTGTTTCTTAAGGAAATTTTAATTTAAGTGAGTGCGCTCTCAGCCGAAGGTTCAAACAAAGACTTCGCTGACAGACTTGGGAAGTTGGGAAAAACCTGGCTTTTCTCTAAAAGAAGAAGTAGTTTTAACAGGATGAACAAAATATATATATGTTTACATCAAGCTAACTAGAAGCGGATTCTTTTTTTTCTTTTCTTTTTTTATACTTTGGTAAAGATCTGAGTGTGTCTTTAAATGCCATCTGTGACGCCAAACAAGATTTTCTCTCTGTTTAAACAACAGAACAGAGAGCCTGCACTCTGTGCGCCGCTCATGAAACTCAGTTCTGCATGTCTGAATGAGCCTGTGTGTGTGTGTGTGTGTGTGTGTGTGTGTGTGTGTGTGTGTGTGTGTGTGTGTGTGTGTGTGTGTGTGTTCACTGATTGACGTCACAGACGCCCACTCATTTCCATCTTGTCTGTGTGCACGGAGAGAATAGATCCCCATCTGCATCCAGCTCGGCACACTTCCTCTCCTCTCTTCTCTCCTTCCCTCCTGGTACTTTCTCTTCCCCTCTTTCTCCTCCTTCGTCTTCACTCCTGAACATCCCACCTCCACCGAGTACAGATAAACACGACAGTCGATTACAAACAGTTGTTTAAGACAGCCAGACAGCAGCATCCTCTCACAGCAGCAGCCCGTTACAGACCCGTGCCACTAAACATCTGCTCATTCCAAGCATCCCCGAGGTCTACAGCTCTGAACCTGAAACTGCTAGCACCTTGATCCTGCTCGTGTGTGTGCGCGCGCGCGCGTCCCGCTTTACGCGTGTGCAAAAAGTGTGACGTCCTTTCCACAACAATTACTCATCCACATTCACACAGTGCTCTCCCTCCTGACGACAGGGCATCATTTAAATCACTTCCTCGCAAAAGGTCATCCTCATTCATTTTTACTCAGAGAGCACCCCACCCTCCCTCATCTTCTTCCACGTAACACACACCGATCTACGCGGGGAAGATGTGTGCAAACATGCACAGTCCCTGACCAGAGGGATGCGGACAGGGGGAGTTAAACGACGGGAGCTAAAAACGCGTGGGATGACGGAATAGGCTGTGCAAATGTTTGAAAAATAAATAAATAAAAAGGGGGAAAAATGGGGGGTGGAGGCTATTTTAGTCAACAAGCCTGCCAGGAGTTTGAAAGGACAAAGTGAGAGTAAACACTGGCGGTGATGGGGGGGGGTGTTCATGCACGGCTGGGGCAAAGCACCGTTGTGATTACTCAGACCAGACAGTGAAAAGACACAGAAGAGGATGAGCAGGCAGACTGGCAGATGGGCCGAGAGACAGATAGAGCGGGCAGACAAACATTCAGCTTCAGCCAGAGCAGGCAGCGAGCACACACAGGCAGAAGATAAAACAATATCGGTAGGAGCTAATTAGAACTTTGATGTCCGATTGCCTTAGGAGAAGGCTGCATGGGGGGGGTGTCTCAGTATCAAAGCCGTTAACGAGTCAGAGGGCTGATCACAGGAGACAGGATGAATGGACGGATCAATGAGAGTGTAAGAGCTGAGGAATATCACAAGGACTGCACAGATGAAAGAAGGTGGTGAGCAATAAAAAAAGAGACCACCCTGGCTGAGATCTGAAACTTTCTGTCTGATCAATAATGTATTTCCTTTAGTTTCCCGCACTTATCGACGGATCTCACACAGAGACTCGTCGCCGTGTGCTTTTAGCCGGTTTTAGCCGCTCAAGTCACACTCGACTGAAAAGTAAATGCATTAAACCGCAGCTGATGACAAGAGGATTAAAAGCCATAACGAAGCGAGATGTGAATAAAAAAAGGGAAGGGAGGCAGAAGGAGGCCTTTGAATTTGTTTTTCTCCATTAAGAAATGTGTGAGTCATCTCTCACAGTATGTCTCCGGAAAAATAATAACACCTTTTAATGTATGAGTTAATCAAATGTAAGGTTAATCAAAGCTCCACATGAGGCCATGGGCAACGAGCCGGCGTTTTTTTAGTTTTGGTTGATTTTAAGGCATGAAATGTGAGACAAGACTGACATCTAGTGGCGGCGGGGCGCAACGGTGCTTAACGCACAGCAAGACATCGACAAAATGGAGCCCAGTGCTCGGCCATGACAATGCAGGTCAGAGGGACAGACTGCTGCACAGCATAGCGGAAGAGAGCCCCCCCCCCAAAAAAATACAAAACCAAAAAATAAATAAAATAATAAAGTCGAGCGTCATTTTGTGCCGTGATTCACAGATAATTGAAGTCACATGAAAACACACAGCTGAAGCACAAACCAGAGGAGCTGCTGCAGGCTGTTGCACCCAGTCCAAGCCTGAAAAACGATGATATGTTACAAACACACACATGCATATGTGTCTTCATATACTTGAACTCACAGCAGCGGCTGACTTTGAGGCTTGACAGAAGGCAGCGAGCGTGCACACTCACACAGCCAGTGCTGGAGGCAAGTGCACATCAGAGTCGCCCATTCACAGCAGACTACAAGCATCTTCTCCAGCATCCTCCTGCCAGGCCTTTGGCATGAAGCGATGCATAAATGCTTTGTATGTGCAGCCTAAACATGGGGCTCTCTTTAAAGCAGGTTACGAAATAAAGCAGTGACTTCTTCTTTCTTTGAGGGTCGAGGTGAATGTGGGTCACAGCACTCACGCCAGGGTTTAACATAAGCGTGTTAAGCCCTAAAGGGGAAGGAAGAAGCCAGGCAGATAGGAACTGTCTGCATCTAGGCCCTTTTCTCTGGGTTTGTAAAGGCTGCGAGACAAGAGAGGATGGAGAAGCATGACTTTATTAAAGCTTTTGCTCAGTTACCGGGTATGACGTCCTCTCACTGGTCCGTTTTAGAAGGATCGATCAGTGGGAAGAACGACGAAGGTCTGGTTGACCTTTCGCTGACCTGACCTCCCTTAAAGAGTCTTTTGCAACAGATATTTGCAGTCTGGGCTGTAACAAACAAGCCTGGAGCAAGTTTGGAGGATGAAGCGGACTTAAAGTGTGTAATCAGAGAAAGGAGGCGGGATGAAATGTGGAATCTATATCCTGCAGCAGCCTCTCTTGAAGGAAATGCTGGATTTTGCAAAGTGGCAGGGATGTTTTTGTTTAAAAAAAAAAAAATGAATGCAGTCATTTTTGATTGTGTGCACAGATAGATCCCGGGAGGCTCTTAAGCACGGTTAATAGTGGAAATCGCATGCTTCAAAGAAACAAGCAGGGTTTATATTTCAACTCAAAGACAACACATGGTTGCTTTTACCTACAAAACGAGCACTCAGAGCTGGAGTTTTGACCCCTAACCCCCTCCCCAACCCATTTCCCTTTATTTATCCCACTCGCTCTTCAAAGAAAGCAAACTGGACACTCCAATTCGAGGAAAATTCCCAGGACTTCTTTTTATTAAGAGAATTTCAGAACATAAGAGAGGGACCGGACACCTGCATATATTTTTTCCTTTTTTTTTTTTTCCTTTTTTTTGTCACAGAA
>VURO01011374.1:3199-20659 GCA_015108175.1 Pelvicachromis taeniatus
GATTTACAACACAAAAAAAAAAAAAAAAAAAAGGATCCAAATTAAACAGTTAAAATTTTTACTAAATAATAAATGTGATAAAACAAAAAATGAGGGAAAAGAAACAGGAAATGATGTCGCACCACAGGGCGGGTTTGTTTCGTCCAGTTCACACGGTCACTTCATTAGGCACACCTGGAAATGTTTCAGTGAGCCCGTGACGTCTCAATAACCTGAGCAGGTGAGTCTGTGGTCTGTGCCCCCTCCCTGACTGTGGCTCTGCTGGCCAAAATCAGACTGTACATAAAGGATGGACGTGTCCCCCAGCTCTAGGAAGTACAGGTAATACTGAAACTGCTTACACCTGCATCCTGCTGAATCCGGAGTGACTCTGAAATCTGATTGGACATATGTCAGCTGATCTGTGAGCGAGCTCACAGAAAGACGGCGCCATCTTTAATTTACAGTCCGTGGTTTGAAGAACCTGCAGGGGGCGCTCTGCTCTGACATTTCCTCTACTGACGTCGCATGACGGGACGCTACAGGGCGTGGAGGCGGCGGATCGGGTTATCGATTATGGATGTGATCATAAACTGCAATCTGATGTGTGGCACGGCCGAGGTCGCCTCGCCACGTGTTCAGTGCGTTCGTGCTCTGATGGAGACCCATTTATGGTGTTTGTTTAGAAATATTTACAGTAAGATTTGCGACGTCATTGAGCAGGTGTGTGTGTGTTGGTGTGATTGTGAACAGTAACCCTGCAGCGACGCCGCTCTGCGTCCTGATTGGTGTGATGTAACGGCCTCTGAACATGAGTTGTGACATCATCAGGATGGGACAGGAGAACATCAGCTGACCTCACACAGGTCTGTGTAGACCTTCACGCTGCGCTGCAGCTGATTGGGTCTAAAACCTAAAGTCAGCATCAACATTTGGCCTCACTGCGACACCGGGGCCACGGCTTTTGGTTAAAACTGATCTCGCACACGGGTCGTGGTTCTGTGCTACGATTGGATGTTTCACTGCCAGTTTGTTCATTGTTTGCATCGGCTGTGACGCCACGAGACGCAAACGAGACCTGCTGAACTCTGAAGCACCAGCCGAGCGCTCCGACTGACCAGAACACAACACGTCTGAACTGCACCAACCACACTGACCCATCAATGCTGTGATGTCACAGCTGAGTAACCTCAGTGATGGACCTTCATGATTTCTTAAATGTGAGGATTTACTGTACTGATGACATCACAGCGCTGCGATTGGTCGATGTGGTTGACTTTAGAAACTCCACGCTGATCAGCTGATCACAGCCTTTATCCCAGTTCACTGTGGTTCTTCAGACTTCACACAGACAGACGGGGTGTGGAGGAGGCCCACAGGAGGAGGCGGGCCCACGGGAGGAGGCGGGCCCACGGGAGGAGGCGGGCCCACGGACCTGTGGAGAAGCTCTGGGAGGTGCTGAGCACTGGGACAGAAGCACAGCTGCATATTTCACAGTTTAATAGAGCTGCTCGTTATCAGACCTGCTGGCGGCTCTCAGACTGACCCTCTGAGTGTTTCCATGTGAACCTGATCACCTGTCAATGACTCTTATTGATTACTGCTGTAGAAGCTGAGCTGCAGGTAGCGTCAGGTGAACAGCTGCTGTAGGTGAAGTTTGGCTAAACTGAAAGATCAAAAATACTAAAATACCTGCCCACACGAAGCCGATACAACCCTACCTGTGCAGAAACGTTGGCCAATCAGAAGGGAGAAAGAATAACAGCATAAAAGAAGCAGCTAACTGCACAGCACTGATGTCACAGGTTAAATCTCAGGTAAATGCAGAGTTTCTGAAAATCTTTAAAACGCCAACACGTGACCAAAGGCTGACGCTCCGAGGAACCGCTCGCCGTGTCGGTAGCGAGCAGACTCGGGAGAAACCTCACTGCTGTTCCTGCGAACGCTTCAGCGCCATCCTGACGTCACGGCAGGTGTTTCCTCCAGTCAGGCTGAGATGTTTAATCGAGGTGTCAGGTGTGTACTGGCCGATGCTAGATTTCAACTCCAGGTAGAAAAGTGTGAGGTGAGTTTACCTGACAGGTGAGTTTACCTGACAGGTGTATTTCCCCAGGACTGAACACTAACCTCTAAGGAACATTTTGGAGGTTCTGGTTCCAGCTACCTGTCACACATCTGGCTCCACCTGTGATTATTTATCCAGGTGTTTGACAGTCTGTCCTCGTGGCTGGTTTTCAGAGTTTCAGAGCACACCTGTACTCGTACCTGCGCTGTCACACGGAGACGCTGCAGACACCTGAGCATAAATTTCTTCAAACACGCGGGTTTTTTTAAAACCTGTTCTTAACACGCCCACACTGACCGCGATTTCACATTTTTGGATGAAGCATGATATTCTGGAGCTGACCAATGAGATGGCTGCACACTGAACACACACGACACGGAAACACTCAAATGCTCCTCAGACTCCCTGCTGCTCCGGACTGAGATGATCCGTCCGTCATCCCGAAGGCAGGACGACAGCTCCGGGATCAAACCTGCTGCTGACTCGGCTGAACCGGGATCAAACCTGCTGCTGACTCGGCTGAACCGGGATCAAACCTGCTGCTGACTCGGCTGAACCGGGATCAGCTCGTTTTGGGATTTCTGAACACGTGCATCCAAAAATACTGATGTTCATGTGGTTTTACTCGTCAGGCTGAGCGTGTGACACCCTCTTATGAAACCCTCACTACATCCATGAAGCCTCACACCCCTCCTCCAGGCTCCTGCACAGCTCTCACACACACCTGATCACCACACCTGAGCTTCCATTCTTCATAATAAGGTTGTGTTCAACTGTAGGGCAGGTATGCAGGTGAAACTGAGGTCAGAGGCACACACCTGTTCTTAAGAGAGACCCAATGTAATCAGAGTACTCCTGTCAAACACTGGATACACTGTAACCTACACTAGATGTTTTATTGTAATTGATCTGATTCACGAGCTGTGTGTCATGTGACTTACCTGTGAGCGTTATAACTGATTACATTTAGAACATACCGGCTGGGGCAGACACACCTGGCTAACTCAGCGTTAGCCGGGAGCTTACAGGGCACCTGGTGAAGCCCATACACATACAAAATAAATAAAGCGCGCCCCGCGGCGCGCGCACAGGAACGCGCAGTAACAGTTCGGGCTGAACGATCCAGCTGTGGTCACGTGAGCAGTCTAGCGGCAACTGTGGTTCCCGTACCGCGGTTCGGTTCCGCTCCGGAGTGTGACTAAACCGGGTCAGCCCGAGCCGGAGTCCGGGCCGAGCCGGCGGCACGGAGACAACGAACTAGCCGTCTGGAACCGATCCACCCCGTGGGGCCTCTCTGGAGCCAGCTTCGTGTTCTCGGCGGAAGCGTTCGCATCCCGCGGCCGCTCACGGGGCTCCACCGACGGCCGCTGACGGGGAACCCTGCCGTCACAACCAGGTGGCGGTGCCAAGATGGCGGCGGAGGCTGCGCAGTGCGGGCGGAGGTGACGTGACTGCGGAGGACGCCGCGTGCGCCGTTGTTTTTTCCCTCCCACCGTTAAAGACCCTCCGCGGCCAGGCCGACCACCGAACCCGACCAGCGGATCTACGGAGCCCCGCGGAGGCGGGCACAAGGTAACGATAGCGCCGATACCGCAGCGCGTGGCCGAGCTTCCTTGCGACGGCAGCCACGGTGAGCTCGGTGAGGCCTGCGGCTAGCTGCTTTCTGGGGGCGGCACGAAGCACACCGAGCCCAGCGGAACCTGGACCGAGCCTCCGCGTCCGCGCGCTGCGCCACCGGAACCTCAGGTGTCTGTGAGCACGTGCAGTTTTAAGGGCGGGTTTGCACGCTGCTCGTGTGGATGTGTTTATGTCCAGGAGGCCAGGTGAGGGCAGCTGGGTCAGGGTTAGGGGCGGTACAGGGCCGAGGGCCTTAGTTTGTAGTTTAATGTCGGAGTTTGTAGTTTTTAGTGTTGAGTTAAGGCGGGAAAGTAGCACAGAGCTAGCAGGCTGCGCACTGGCTGCGTCCTGTTTCGGAGATGCTCTGACCTCAGCTGTGCGATGTTCAGGGCTGAGCTAAAGGAAAGCGAGCAGCAGCAGGGCCCTGAACCCTCCTCAGAGCCCCTCAGTGTCTCTGAACCCTCCTCAGACCACCTGCTGCTGTTCAGGGCTTCCTGTCGCTGTGTTTTAGGGCTTCCTGTGAGTCGGCATTCCTTCTTAAAAACTGACTACCTGCACTAAATCATAACACCTACAGAAAGCACACCTGAGTATGCAGACCAGTCAAGACTTTGGTCGCTTTCAGGTGGCATAATGCCTGCTAATGCTAACATGTTAGCAGATAGCAGCTAACCTGCCCAATTACCGTGAACACTGCACAAGTGCTCAAAGAGACTTCAGATAGCACACGTTAGCTGTTACGAAGCCTCCAGTCTGCCATTCTTACCCACATGTGATGTGGTTCGTATGGCAGACTGGCGCATTGTGCAAGCGCTAGTGCTAGCTCACCAGAATTCGTTATTCACTCATTATGACTGTTATACATCTTGCATGGTTAGCATGATGTCACGTAAACACGGTTGCAGTCCTGTGATGTCAGACCGTACCTGACTGTATTTGGATGCGGCATGGCGGCAGGAGGTCTCAGCTAGCACTTTCAGGCTAACGTGATTGCAAACAGGATGCCAGTTTCAGCAATGAAAACACAATGTTTCAGTAAATGTCAGTTCAAAGTATTTCTTGTGACCCGAAGCTAAGCCTGCTCTGACTGTTTGGCGTGTTTGCCCCTTTGTGATGACGTGACATCATTTTGTGTCGAGTTCGTGATACAGCGACAAACAGAAACCTACTTATGCACAGCTAGTGAGTCACCATACTGTCCACCATGCTGTCCACCATGCTGTCCACCATACTGTCCACCATGCTAACGATGTCATTCAGCGTCACTGGAGAAGGTCTGTACAACGTACTTCTGTTGGAGAAGGTGCATGACAGGTGGAGAAACTGTTGCTGCCGCTCAGGTGGCTTCCATTAGCTCTGCCAATTGGATGAAAGTGGGCATTTAGGGAGGGGGCTCTTAAAGAGACAGAAGCAGCTGGTTCAGACTGGAAATGGCCTGAAGCTCTGCCGTGAGGTGAATCAGGATGGTCTTAACTGTGAGTCCAGCTGTGGGGTGCCTGTGTAAGCTGTGCGCTCTGATCAGTGAATACGATGTTTTTTAACGATTTTACAGAAAACACGAGTCATGCTGATTGTGTCTACACAGAGAGGTTTACTGCTCCGCTCACAGCTGCATGGATAACCAGAACATTCAGAGCTCCTGACCTCCTGTCCTCTATCACAATCCCAAAGCATGTTGCTTTAAAGCTCCTTACCTGCTGAGGTCACACTGACAGACACTGATGAAGCCTCAGGACGGCCACAGGCGTCTGATGGCCGCTTCAGCTCCCACCGCTGTCCGTCATCACACGACGAAAGCTCATTTGTTGTGTTTCTATAGCAGAATCTGTGATCTTGTTCAGCGCAGTACTTTCTGTTGTTCAACAGTTAAAAATCGTCTAGTTATTGAACCTAAAAAATTGCCTTTCCGTGGCGTCTGGTCGCTGCCGCTCTGTCCCCGTGTGTTCGCTAGCTGAGCTTACAGAGGTTTCAGGGCCTGCCTTCACCCAAAAGCTTGAACAGACTCTGGTGTATATGAAGCACAAGATGGACAAGAAATCCACGTTTCCGTGTAAAGATTCAGTGGTGATCGTGTCACGGGTCAGAGATAAAGGCCCTGTGTAGTCTGTGCAGCAGAAGAAAGAATAACATTAACAGAGACTGATTCTCCTATCAGTAAACTGGAAACACATGCACACAGATGATGGTGCTTTTCTGATATTAACATTGCTGCGTGCTCTGTTAAGTAACTGATCAATAACCTTAACTGCAGTGTCTTAAACCTGCAATCTTTAACTGGCCTCCAGAGGGCGATCCCTGCAGTTAAGGTCCTATTGAAGTTGATGGGAGATGGACCCCTGCTCTGACCTCTGAACTCATTTCTTTTGAATATGTACATTTTGCTAAATCGAAGTGTCAGACAGCAGGATTAACCTGCATAAGCTTATTTGCTGGCAATCCGTTATTGAGCAGTCATTAGCCAATCAGTGTTTAGGTTCACAGTTAGTTCCACCCCTTGCTCGCCACATGTGGTTTCAGAACAGACGGCGATGGCTAAAATGCGAAGCTTGAGGCTTCGTGACAAGACTTCAGTAAGCAGTGTGTGATGTCACAGTAGCTATGTCCGTCTTTTGTAGCCTCTGTGGTCAGCCTCTTCTGCCCACAGGGCTGCTGAAGCAGCTGGATCAGGATCAGCGCCCCAGCCAATGAGAGGAAGGACTCGGCAGTAACTGAACTTTTAGACTGAGAGCAAGGCGGCTTGTCAAACAGATCGTGGATGGTGGCGTTCTCGTTATTAAAAAACAAACTGATATTATGAAGCGTATATGTGTGCGTGATGAAGTCTGAGTGGGAAACACTGGTGTGAAGGGTGTCTATCTTCTGCTCACGGTCCTCTCAGCTTTGTGTTACTGGTGCATCCTGTGGTTCTGTGTGGAAAAACACAAGTGTTAAAGAAACCGTAGGATGATGTTTTAACAGAACATCACCGGACTCTGTTTGAGCACCTTGTGCAGCTGTGACTATGTGCGTCTTGTTTTCAGGATGCTGTCCTGAACCGTCGTGCAGATGAATAAACTCCAGGATCCTCGTTGGACCTGTTCATGGCTTCTAAGAAGAAGCAGAAAGACATGGTGTTCCATCAGGAAGGGGCGACCGCCCCCACAACAGCAACTGCTGCCAGCAGCCCCCCTTCATCATGGTGTGTCACCCCGAAACCCGGGAGGGCGAGGGAAGGCAGGGTGGAGCAGTCTGTCAGGAGGGGTGAGCAGAAACATCCTGCCAGCCTAAAGCCCAAGTTGGATTGTCTGCCACCGGAAAGCACCTGTGGAGGCATCAGAGTGACCCTGGAGAACCACAGCATGTGGAACGTGTTCTTCAGATGTGGAACAGAGATGATTCTGACTGAACAAGGTAGCAGGATGTTCCCCTACTGCCGCTTCCGCATCTCCGGCCTGCAGCCATCCAGGAGGTACACGCTGATCATGGACGTCCAGCCTCTAGACAACAGTCACTACAGATGGACCGGCAAGAACTGGCAAGCTACTGGAAAAGGAGCACGGCATGTAAAGAGCCAGCCTTTTGCTCATCCAGAGTCCCCGGCGACAGGCCAACACTGGATGCACAGTCCGGTGTCCTTTTACAGGATGAAGCTCACGAACAACATCTCAGACCGAGAGGGGAACACTATTCTGCATCCGATGCACCGCTACCTACCACGACTACACGTGGTGCAGACGGACAAAGCTGCTAAAGACATAAAGCTGAGTGATCCCGGCGTCATTACCTTCTCATTCCCCCAGACTGAATTCATGGCGGTCACAGCCTATCAGAACACTCGGTTTGTCCAGCTGAAGGTCGACTACAACCCGTTCACTAAGGGACTGAAGGAGGACCCGTCCGCTTCATGGGGAGGAAAACTGAAAGCGAACTCTGGGAATCCATTCCATAAACAAGGAGGAGCCACTGAGCAGCTTCCTGTGAAGGAGAGCCTGAAGTCTTTGCTTGCAAACCATAAACCTCGAACCTCCAAAGCAGCAGAGTCCAAACTTTCAGTGCCGGGAGACCTCAAAAACAGCTCCACTACAAACAAAGACCCGCCTGCTGCCACCGCCCCTGGGCAGAGTTTGGGGTAAGACTTTGACTTTGATGGTAATGTCTTCAGTTAGTCTGTAGTGAATATCAGGTGTGTAAGAAAGAAGTGTTTCCATTCAATTGGCAAAAATGTTTACATTTAGGAGCTTCCCAAAACAAATCAGTGAGCCAGCAGATATCCTGTGTCAAGGTTCATGTTAACCGTCAGTCCGTCCACTGATGTGCACCTCCAGAGAAATATCTCTACATGCCACCTTCACACAGCAGCTGAGGTAGGCCTGTTAGGTACCATCGTCTCCACTATTGTCCAGATCATCTGAAGAGAGTGGATTACGTCTGAGAAGCCCACCTCCAGCCCAACTGCTGCTGTCCACGTCAGCCACCTGTGTGAGCTACATGGTCTACATCGAGCTTTGGTTTCATGCATGTTACTCAAACAGTCACAAATGTTTAGAACTGCAAGTGACATCGTTGGCGTTCCAGAGAAATTTTAGGACGTAAAAGATCTTTAATTAGGAACAGTTCAGCGGTAAAGTTTGGATTTTGCTGGTCTTTGATTCGCTCCTGAAAGCTCAAAGTGAAAAGTTTCTGTGGTGGAAATGTCGGTAACAAAGGGCGCCTTCTTCTGATTGTTCGTTACTTTACCTTACGATCTTTACCTTACCTCAAACACACGTGTTCTTTCTTCTGTACAGCAACACAAAGCAGTCTGTGATGTTCTCGGTTACTTCCTGTATACAAAGTTTAGCTCTGTTTCCTTCTCACCTAGTACTTCAGTTTTTCCAGGTTGCGCTGCTGAATTATGGGAAGGTTTTTGGTTTTTTTACTCGTCTTTGCAGATGGCAGTCTGTGGGTCTCATTGAAGCACTTACACATGATTGAATATCCTTTAGAACATCTAAAACTGAGCTCTCAAGTAACTCCCTGGAATTCTTCCCCTGGAGGAATGATTGAACATTTATGTGGGAACTTGCGTTGCAGTGTGACTTGCAGACCTGGTTGTAGATCCAGGTTGTAGATTGAGACTGTGTTATACCAATGTTTTCCATTGGTAACCACACCTTTGCTTGCGGTTTTCTGTCCTCTTAATTTCGAGTTCTCCTCTTCACCATCAGCCAATCAGCTAACGCAGTGGTTAGCAGCAGACGTGTCACAGCCCTCCATCAAGGTGGTGTTTTTGCACATTCAAAACTGAAGTTGGAGGCCGATGTTTGTGATACCGTTACGCTGCAGGAGAAGCAGAAAGGCTGAGATGGCTGATCAGTTTGCTATTCTTCTATTCCCTGAATTCATGCGGAATGGATGAACGCATGGATGAAAGTGAATAAAACCATGAAAATAAGATTGTAAAGGCATTTTAAAATGTTCAAGAAAAACAAATCAGTGCAGCACATCTGCTCCGAAGCCTTTACTTTGACTGAGCACGACCTTCCAAACGGGAGCCATTCTTTATGTCACGGGTGGCACAAAGTTCAGGTTCTTTAGAGGTCCTTAGATCTCGAGAAAGTTCCTCAAAGCACTTGTTTTGGTTTGTTTTTTTTAAGTTTGAGAAATACAACATCCCAGAAAACCACTAATCCCAAACCAGTTGGACTCATTTTAGCTACATGTATGAAGCTTGATTGTAACTGAGTGTTGGATTCATAGACTTTCCTCCCAACGACTTTAATGCTGTAGTTTTTCAATTGATCTCATGAATAACACTGATGTCAGTAATGTGATGTTTTTGTTTGCTTTGCCTCAGCAGCATCTCACGTCCAGCTCAGAAGTTGTTCTCTGAGCTGATTCGTGAAGCGCATGTTTCACTGCAGAGATGCAACCTGGAGCAGCTCGGCATCAATCACGGCGCCTCTCTCAGAGCAGAGCAAAGCAACACTAAGAACTCGAATTTAAATGCTAAAAGACGAGAAGCCCTAAAGGACGGTACATCTGTTAAAACACCTCTAAGGAAAGGTGAAATAGAAGGGTCAGTTAAGAACGACGGTCAGCCGCTGAGTTCACTGAACTGTAACGATGGTGTTGGAACGGGAGGTTCTGGTTGTGGTCGTGTTGCTCCAAAAGTATCCCAGAAGTCCTCTGAGGACTCGGAGCACCGACATAACCCAGATGCTATGACAGAGACAGCCGTGAAGCAGCACAAACGTCCAGCTCGGCTGCCTCTGCCGGCACTCGCTCTCTTTCTGAGGCAGCACTCTAAAAAGACGAAGAACAAACCGGACTCTCCGGCCCCAGCAGGTCCGTCTGAGTGTCTGTCCGGATTGGCCAGTCCTGCTGCAGCTTTTGCACATCCACCTTTGGAAGGCACCGCCAGTGCAGCCGATCCCTCCGAGGATCTTGGCAGCCTGAATTCCGACCTCACGACCTCCGCATGTGCAGATCCTCTAGTTGATGTGGTTTTTAATGTCACCGGACAAACAGCAGCTTCTCAGCAGCAGCCCGGTCCAGCTGCTGCTGCACATCTGTTGGGTCCAAGCACTGATGACCGCTCAGCCCCCATTTCCGAAAGCCCAGGCCCAGAGCCGAGAGGCCCTGACGGTACACAAGTGTTACCTGACTTAGACCAGCCATTCTGTACCCTTGGGGCATCTCTTACTACCTCTTTATTACCTTCTACTGGCCCCGTGCCCCTACACACAGTGTTATGTTCCCCAAACTCACCACAAACACCACCTGAATCATCAACACCACCTTTAGACTCCCCCACCCTGAAGTCGTCTCTTCCTGACCCAGAGTGTTCGTCCTTCGGCTATGAGCCGATGTCTCCTGAGAGTTCTCCAGAACCTTTACCTCACCTGCCAGCCTCGATCGCTTTAGAGCTCGACTCTGAAGCACCTGGTGCAGCAGGATCTCTTGAAAATTCGCAGGACACCAAAGACCCATCTGTGTTTAAATGGCATACAGTGTTACCTCCACCCAAGTCCTTCGTAGACACTTCATTCACAACCTTTCAGCCCCCACCGCAGACTTTACCATCTGCACAGCGTTTGCTACCTTGCCAGACTCCTGATGACCCTGAACCACAAAGTCCAAACGCCTCAACACCACCACCTGCTCCTGATCCTCTGCCGTCATTCCCAGAGAACGAACACTCACTGCCCTTCCCTGCAGAGCTGTCCCCGCTCGCCCTTCAACTGCCTCTGTCTCCAACGTTCTCCTCAATAGACGAAGACGGACTCTCTCCCACACCTTCACTCGCTGACCTGGTGCAGTTTTTGTCCACTGATGTCGACCTCGGGATGGGGGTGGAGTTTTCAAACACCGAGGCGGCGACTGTTCCTTGCTTACTTGTGACAGAAACACATGAACCTTCTCAGCAGGTCCATCCACTCCCAGCTAGCAAACCCTGCAAGCGCAAGAAAAAGAAGGTCCGGCAGAGAAGGCTTGGCAAGAGCGAGGTGGAGCAGGAGGTGGACGACTGCACCTACAAGAGCATGCGGCCGAACCTGGAGGAAGTGGAGGAACAGTTATTCATCTCCTTCACTTCAAAGGTAAAGTTGTTGGACAGATACATAAATACTGCATGCACACTGAGGATTAACACACAACCCCTGTTTCAGGAGGCTCTCAAACTCCACCTGGCCGACTCCTCCGACCAGCCGGCTCCACGGGGCACAGCTGACGGTCAAAGAGCTGCAGACTCACCGGAGGGCGGTAACGGGTTGGACAGAAGCGATGAAGAAAGCTCCGACGTGAACCCTTCCAAACCCTCAGCCGAGAGTCTGGCAGAGATGATCACTTCCTTCCAGATGATTTTGCAGAGAGACTTGAAGCTCATGAAGCACAGGCAGGTCATCCACCCTGTGCTGCAGGAAGGTACGGTCACTTGGTTCCTGTTTGATGGCAGCCGCTCTCTGTCCTGTCTCTAACTGTCCCTCTTTGTTCTTCTCTGTGAAAGTCGGTCTGAAGATGAACCTGCTAGACCCGAATCTGGCCATCGACCTGCAGTACCTGGGAGTCCGCCTGCCCATCCCCACGCTGGGCGCCAGCATGGAGACGCTGTCGACGTGTCAAGGTGAGCATGACCGTGAATAAGTAAAGTAAACTGTCCTGACGCACTTGGACTGACCTGAGATCAGAACACATGTGAATCTGTTTACAGGTAACAGCTCTGTCGGTGTTCTCTTCTGTTTCAGGCGTTTCTACTGCGTTTGTGTCCAGAACAGGAAAAACCACAGATGTCACTCAGATTAAAGGCTGGAGAGCGAAGTTCACGTTACCTGAGACTCCGCCCACACCTTCAGCCTGCAGACCTGAAGGTGCCTTGCGTTATCTGTGCCATGAGCTCACAGTTGGTTACAGTTAGCATGTTTTTCAGATGGGCTCCTGGCCACGCTGGGCCGTGTGCTGGTCTAACTGGTTTGTGTTGAATCCTGCAGCTGGTTCCAGTTCAGAGCCGCAGAAGAAGAACCTGTCGGCATTCTGCAGCGACATGCTGGACGAGTATCTGGAGAATGAGGGGAAGCTGATCGACGAGCGTGCTGCCAGCTTCTCCCAGCCGCCGGTGGAGCCGCTGGTGTACGAGCTGCCCACCAGGAGCACCAGCTACGTCCGGACCCTGGACCACGTCCTGAAGAAGCAGACCGCTGACCCTGTCTCCTCCGACATCATATCTGGGTTCATCCCCCCCTCCAAGAGACCCCGCATCAAAGAGCCTAAAACAGGCCGGAGGGGTGAGAGGAAGCAGAAAGGTCCTAAACAGAGCAAACTCAGACCAGAACCTTCAGCTGCTCTCGGTCCTGAACCCAGTCAACTGGAACCTCGGCAGCCTGCAGGCCACACCCTCTCAGCACCTCCATCACACCCAGAATCAAACCCCATCAAGAGACGGAGGAGGCTCAAACCCAGGACTTCATCTCAAACTCTCAGCCCCTCTAGGGTCACAGTGCCCCCATCGGGTATGTCCAGGGACCTGGCTCCGCTGGAGTCGGACTCTGAGCTGGGGGGCGGGCAGAACGAGGACGGCAGCAGGAGTCGGCGCCAGCCAATGACACGTGCCCTGCTGAAACAGAAGGTCCTGGAGGACGGCGCTGTGTGGGAAGGCCTGCGTCGGACCAGCATCACTATGGAGAGGGCCGCCATTGCCCTCACGTCCCTCTTCACTCAGACGGTGAAAATTCATGTCTGCAGCACCTCCTAGAGGGCGGGGGTGAAAGTGTAGCTCAGCAGCTTCAGTGTAACTAAAATAGTGCTGTTTGTCTTTGTTATAAAATAAAGGATGATTTTAATGTTGTCTTTAGAAAACACTGCAGGAACTTTGTGCTGTGAGTTTAAATGAAGACGAACAGAACAGGTTTGTTACAGAGCAGTAATGACAACGACACAATGGAAACAGTAACCGTTACACACTGGTAGTAACGAGTACCCAGGTTAACGACTATACTGTTAAACACTAGTAATTACAGATGATTCATAATAATCACATACTATTAATGAATAATTAGGCACTTCTTTTTTTTTAATACTTTATTGATCCTGTAGGAAATTAGTGTCTGCATTTAACCCATTCACTCAGTGACGCAGTGGGCAGCCACCAGCCCGGCGCCCAGTATGTGGGGGGCGGTACCGTGCTCACCTCAGGGTGGATTCGAACCGTCGACCTTCCGATCATGGGGCGCCCACTCTACCTTCTGATCACTCTGGGTTATCTGCAGGTCAAAAACGTAACGTAGACGTGTTGTCTGTGTGACGCTGCTATCAACAGGAACCACAGACATCGGGTGGCAGGAAATTACACATGCAAGAAAAAGACGAACGTGAAAAGATGGTGAGGACGTGTGCAGATTTTCACACATGTAGAATAAACAGGTCTGATGTTCTTCAGGGTTTTGTGAGCGAGAACCCGACGGCGCCGATCCAGCTGAGCCGCAGACAGGCGCCGCCGTGTCTGAACGAGTTCTGCCGCCTGGGCTGTGTCTGCTCCGGCCTCTCCCGCAACTCCAGGATCAGCCATTGCGGCCGGCCCACCTGCATGTTCGGCTGCAGCTGTCTCAAACAGAAGGTGGTCCTTCTCAAGAACCTGGACGGGTCCGACTCCAGCCCCTCCTCACATCACGGGAGCAACAAGAAGAGGAGGAGGAGAATGAAGATGGCCTACGGTGAGTCTCTGCGCTTCACGGCTTAAGCAACTGAAAAGCATGGATAGAAATAATAACCCCGTGGTCGTGCTGCAGTCCTGAAGGAGGCGGACAGCGTCTCCCAGCCTGCCGAGCGGGTCCGGACTCTGTGGAGGAAGGATCCTGGGCGCTCGGATCCAGAGCCGGTCCGCGTGCCTGAAGCGGCTCCGCAGACCCGCCTTGCTGTAAGGACCCGTATAATCTGTAGCACTTTAAAGGACCGTTCCGCACATTTATCCACTGCAGAGCTCAAACCGCTTGTTTCTTTGTTTCCAGAAGGTCCGAGAAGATCACCGCAGCTGCGCCAGAGTCCGAGGATACTCCAGAAAGATCCAGAAACGGAAGGTAAGCCAGCAGTTCTCTGAGTAAATGTTTGTTCTGCTGTGATTTGAGCCATTACCTGAATCATTGCCAGGTGAAACCGACTTCGTCTGTCCACCGGGAGGCGACCAAAGGCACCGTCGGAGCTGAGCAGCCGAAGCCCGGCAGGGTGAGAAAGCTGAAGAGGACCTCCAGGCCTCCTCCAGGTGTGTTCCTGCTGCGGCTCTTCCATCAGCCCTGCACCTGCTGCCGTGTTTTCTGTTCTTTTATGGAAGTTTGCTCTGCAGGTGAAGCACTTGAGGCTCCTCCTCCCTCCGAGCCTCTGAGTCCTCCAGCTGAGCCGACCCCGACGCCGTCGAAGCGCCTCTTCATCAGGGCCGACTTTAAGTGGAAGAGCGAGGCCGACCAGACCCTCGTGCTGATGGAGCTGTGCGAAGCGATGGCTCAGAACCGCCTGGACCACCCGTTCTGCATCAAGAACTTCCTCATCTCTCCCACCGGCCAGTCCGTGGAAGGCAGCGGCGCCGAGCGCTGCATCCAGTACCACGTCAAGATCTCGAGACCCGCGCTAAAGCCGAGGAAACTGGCAGCGCCGTGCAGACAGGTGGGCGCCGTCGCAACCGCCTCTGTAATGGTGGAATCTGCATTTTCATTGATTATTCAGAAAGGTGGTTGAAATGTTTGTGAATGATTGATTCTGAGTTGGAGCCACTGATCAAACAGATTTCAGTTTAAAGTTTCAGAGACAGTCCTGCGAGCTGATTGGTCAGCTGCTGGCCTGTTTCCACCATTCACAGCTTCACTCGCCTCTGTGGTCGCCATTTCCTGTTGTTCAGAAAATGACAACAACGCCTGTAACCATGGTTACGTGTCTGTCATAGTGATAAACTAGCCATGACGTGACGTTTGACGACGGACGCTTCCTGTGTTGACGATTGACTACACCTCGTATCTTTCAGGTGGAGGCAGCACAGGTGGGCAGGAAGGTGGAGCCTCTGAAGGACCGTAACATGAAGAAGGAGCAGGAGGTGGAGCCTGTGGAGGACTGGCAGAGGGAGGTGGAGGAAGGTGACATCACAGAGGAGGACGGCTTCATGGCTCACCAGGTGGACAAAGGCACAGAGAGCAGTGGACAGGAAGTAACATCGGAGGCAAAGGTCAGCATGGCTCTGCCTTTCCTGACGGGAATCTCCCCCGCCGGCTTCCTGTCAGCCAATAGGAAAGAGCCAGGAGGAACAGTCCAGCCGATCCAGGTGAGAAAGGCTGCTTCACGCGCTCGTCTTCAGCGGCCTTCGTTTCCCGTATTTTCTGCACCATAGGGCGCACCAGGTTATAGGGCGCACCTTCAATGAATGGCCGATTTTAAAACTGTTGTCATATACAACACTGCATTATAAGGCGCATAGAGTAGAAGCTGCAGTAGTGGCTGGGTTTGCGTTATGCATCCACTAGCTAGAGCTGCGCTAAAGGGAATGTCAACAAGACAGTCAGACAAGTCAGCCAAACTTGATCCATATTTTCATGCCAGTTGCTTTTAACAACAGTAAGGTATATGGTAGTGCAACATTTTTATCACGTAGTGGAGGGGAACTTTTCCCCGATTCAGTAAACACGTAGAAGACACAGTCTGACACCGTTACGGTAAGTCAAACATTAATGCAATCACAATATGGTATAACTCGTGTGCAATGTGTGCAGTAGTGCAAAGCAATAACAATACAACAACAACTCACCGCTGTTATCTGTGGAAACATGTCAATTCCACTTTATCTGTTCATTCCTCATCAGCGAATCCCTCGAATTCTTCTTCGGTGTCCGAATTGAACAGTTGGCCGAATACGGCATCCAACATGCCGGCTCCGTCTCGTCAAAGTCATCATTAGAGTCAGTGCCGCTGCTGTTGTCTGGCAGTTCGGTGACAATTCCCGCCTCCTGAAAGCTCGGACCACAGTTGAGACTGATATATTTACAATCCACTGGCAGATGGTGGCGTAAGTCGTTCGGCGCGGTCTCCCCGTCTTGGTGAACGTGTGTTCGCCTTCTGTCATCCACTGCTCCCACGCAGTTCGCAGTCTAGCTTTGAATGCCCTGTTGACACCAATATCTAGCGGCTGGAGTTCCTTTGTTAATCCACCCGGAATGACCGCAAGCTCTGAATTAGTGCGCTTCGCTTGTTTTTTGACACCATCGGTGATACGGGCGCACATGGAGTCGCAGATCAATAGGGACGGAGCTGTGTGGAAAAAAAACACCCGGTCTCTTCACGTCAATTTCTCTCAGCCACTCACTCATCTTTTCTTCATCCATCCATCCCTTCGAGTTGGCTTTGACGACGACGCCGGCTGGAAAGTTTTCTTTTGGCGAGGTCTTCCTCTTGAAAATAACCATGGGTGGAAGTTTCTGGCCATTTGCCTGGCAGGCGAGAACTACGGTGAAGGATGACTTCTCATTCCCTGTGGTGCAAACATTCACCGTACGTGCTCCCGTTTTATCCACAGTGCGCTTCACAGGAATATCAAAGGTGAGTGGAACCTCGTCCATGTTGATGATGTGCTCTGGCCGGATCTCTTTTTCGGCGATCTTGTTTTTGTGCGGAAAGTGGCCAGCTTTTCTTGGTAGTCTTTTGGCAGTTGCTGCGAAACAGTAGTTCTTGTGCGGATGGAGAGATTACGTCTTTTCATAAACCGAAAACACCAAGAAGGGCCGCCTCTAAATTCATCGATGTGACGTTCGCGAGCTAGCGCTGTTGCCTTCATTCGAATAGTGACTGTAGAGACACGTCTACCTGCTGCTCTCTGTTCAATAACCCATTGTTCGAGTTTGTCCTCCAACTGTGGCCATCTCGCTTTGTTCCCTCGGAAACTCAGTTTTGTCTTCTTTACTTGGCGCAGCTCTTCTTGATACTTCCTCCACTTCCGCACCATCGATTCGTTAATGCAGAATTCTCTAGCCGCGGCTCTATTCCCATGTTCTACTGCGTGAGTGATAGCCTTGAGTTTGAACTCTGCGGTGTAAGCGTGTCTCTTGGAAGGAGCCATTCTCTCTTCGGGGTCTTTACACGCAGACGCACACAATGGAAATGAAAATGCAGGCTTCGCGCAGTTATATATCCCAGCATGCACCGCGCATTACTTCTTTTACGCGACAAAATGGCAGCTGCTTCCCGTAGTTGCGAGGCCTGTTGCGGCTCAATATTACCGTAATCCACATAAAAGGCGCACCAGATTATAGGGCGCACTGTCAGCTTTTGAGAAAATTGAAGGCTTTTAGGTGCGCCTTATAGTGCGGAAAATA
>VURO01011377.1:6139-20839 GCA_015108175.1 Pelvicachromis taeniatus
AGAGTACTGACATTTGCTGCATCAAAATCAACTTTCTGTCTCACATATTTTATTTGCATTTAGCTAAAGAATCTATTAATTAACATCACACCAAAACCCACAGCAGTGACCAGAGATGTGTAATATGAGATAAGCATATCCTAGCATACTGCTGCCTTGACAACAGCTTTCCTGACCCATTTGTGACAGCAGAGTACTACAATTTGACATGCAGGCTGATATTTTATTTATTACTGTTGTTCATAATACTCTGGAGTCAGGTTTTAATGGCTTATTTGTAAAGTAAATGAAATTAAACACGTGAGACATCAGTTAATTCAATGTTGTGACAAGTACAGAATTTTAAATGCTGGGTAAAGAAAAAAAAAAGAAAGAAAGAAATCAGCAACATTACAATGCAATTATTTTAATATTAAAGAACCTCTCTCTCACAAACATCAAACTATGTCGTGCAAAAAAAAGGAAAACTGAAGGACAGCATCATACAGTAGGTAGCAATGAGTTAAAAATTAACATTCATAATATAATTAAATCTCATAACGCAAATGGACCCTAACATCGGCAATAAATGGGTCCTGTGTAAATCTAGATAGCAGCAGTTATAAAAACAATCCACTGATTCATACTCAGATATACATACCCAACACTTATTTTTTGATGAGTCATCGAAAGTGTCAGAGTAGGAAACTGCAAATATGTGGGTCACAGTATGTTTAAATCGCCTCATGATGGATGTGAGATTTGCTTTTTTTGCGCTTCACCTTTCCGTTGGACACCGGGACATCCAGCGATTCCAGACGGAAGGGGCGAGGCAGGATGGTGTCTGAGCTCACAGAGAGGTGGGCTACCACGTTAATGAGCGGAGGAGAGTGGATGGCTGCAGGAGAAAAGGTAGACAAGAGAAATCTAATAAAACAAATCTAAAATTAAATGATCTCAATAAGTAAAAATATAAAATATATAATAAAGGTAAAAAAAAAAAAAAAGTCAAAATTTAAAATGTTGGGAGAGATATCCTAATGAAAAGTCTCCTTAAATACTATTACTAAAGTTTACTGTAACAGTATTAAGTGTATCAGCCTGATTAATTTTTTTCCTGCCAGTCACAAGATCACAGCATACAAATGTGTGGCTAAATAAAAATGAAATAACATTCAGCAGAAGAGCTAATTTGCTAAACTAACTGCTAATATGTACTTATTAGAAGCCTGCTGTTTCTTTTCTCACCATGGGCTTTTGTGGTGTCACTTCCCAGGAGCTGGCTCGCTCTCTTTGACTTGAAGTAGCTGCTAGCGATATTTTCACTGTCACTTCTGTCCAGCATTTGCTTGTACCTGTCCTCTTCCACCTGCTGAAACACACATGCTCATTGTCCATGTTAGAATGTGTGTATGTCAAGTAAAAGACTATGCGTAAAATGCAAACACACCATAAATGGCTCTCCAACATCAGGACCCGAGTCTCTGCGAGCTGAAGCTTTTGGAGTCACTATTAATAAATATTTAAGGAAAGTAATTTGCAAAACAAACACAAGATTTACCATCTTCTCAGAAAAAAATTACAAACTTTCACTTTATTTATTTATTGTTACATAATATGCCTGACCTGAAGGCAGTGTTGTTTTCTGCACCATCACATCTGGCAGTTTCCAGGTGGCGCTGTCCTCGTCCCAGACAGCTTCCTTCTTCAAGCGGTCCAGGTTGCTGTAGTTGCAGTCACGGCGCACCAGAGGCACCATACGCTCCAGCAGGCTGTGCAGGAGCTGGCCTTCCTTCTCTAGCCTGCGTATAGTTGCCAGGTAGTCATTTCTCTCCACCTCAAACTCTGCCTGCAGGTCACGGATCTCCAGTTTGGCTGCTTTCAGCTGTTACAACAATGACGGAGCACAATATTCACGAGAAAACTAGCTAGAACCCACTTGTTGAAAATGTGTCATATTTAGGGTTTGACATGCAAAGAGAGAACTGTTTGAATACACCATATTAGTAAATCCCTGAAGAGATTTTTCAGTTTAAAAAGTTAATAAATTACCCAATTTAAATTTAAATGTGGTCAAAGTCACCTTCTCATACATCTCCAGACCGCGGCTGCTATTTTGGGATCACTATTTTGGAAGTCCATTGTACTTGTGCCTCTACAAAGAGTGTTGGATCTTGCCCAATGTGTCAAAACACATATGCTTTCAACAGAAAGATGCTGTTTTGAATTAAACTAACTACTTCCACTCACCTTGCCCTGAACTTTGACCAGCATTTGGTTTTTGGCATGGACTTCTTCCTGGATGGAGTTGTAGACATTCAGCAGCACATTATCACTCTCCTCACTGTTCTCTGACAGAGCATGGACAAGCTGAGCTTTCCTCTGGTCAGCAAGTTTTTTTCTCTGCCGTTGTTTTTGTTGCAGCTCTTTGTTCCTGGCCTGCTCCCCTCCTACCACCTCCTGTTCCAGCTGCTGCAGTCTGAGGAAAGATTGAACACCAAGGACACCGCATAGATGCTTGCTTAGTATAATTCTCACTATATTATAGTGTACCCATTAATTTATCATACATTAAACACATGGTTTGCAAGAGTAAACACATACAGAAAAGCTGGAAACTGATTATTCATTTGTAGCCGAGAGCATATGTATGACACATTCATCATGGAGTGTGATAAGAACATTGTAGATACTATCATGATAATATGTTCAGTATCCTGTGAACAGTGATGAAAATGCAACTCAAACCCATGTAAGCAGTAGAAACAAGATGGATCGGCTGATTAAGAAATATCATATACAGTGTAATAGTATAATAATAAAATCATAGCTATGAATGTGAGTCAGTGTTCACGTTAAGGTAAGTGTCCATGATGAGAATAGAAGCCTACAAACCTTTCCAGGACGTGTTTCTGGTCTAGAGACCCCGGTGCAGTTGCATCACTAGACTCCATGAGCCCATCTCCATCTGAACCTTTCTGGGTAGGCTTGCTCGCCAACATGAGGGAATAAAGTTAAAGTTCAACATTTTGCTTACATAAAATTGCTTTGATACCTCATTTCAAGAATATGATTTGAAGGGGAGTGATCTTTATGGAAAGTGGGGCTGGACACTACCTTAGTCTGGGAGGTTTCCTCAATTGTACTGTGGCACATGGGATCAGTGCTCATGCAGAGTTCTTCCTCAGCAACCTGGGCTGTATAGCTGGCGCCCACTAATGTAGAGAAGTGGCACAATACAAAGAAGCATACATGGGTAGGATCCAACAGCAGAAAAGTTTTGTTCTGTTTTTGGTACAGGATGTTCTGTTACCATTCTTAGGCATAGCACTCCCCCTGCTGGCTTGGGCCTTCTCCAGACTGGACAACTTTGATTCATAGGAGGAACGCAGAGCAGCGATGTCCTCCTGCAGCTTCGCCTTGGATTCCTGCTCTGCATTGTATTCAGCCTGCAACTTGGCCAGCCTCTCCTCGTACTCCTGCAGAGACAGCAGAAGACAGATCATAAATCACAGGGTTTTTATACAATGCATGCTTAAAGTTGAAGTGATAAATTGTTTTTGTGTGGGATTGGCCCATGTTTGCCTCTTTAATCTTTTCCTTCCTTGCTTCGGTGGGAGTGGATTGTGGCCTTGAGAGAACAGCAGGGGATGATTCAGAAAACTGACCAGCCAGCAGAGCTGCATGTTAAATAAAAGTTCTTTAAAGGTTTTTTTTTTTATAGCACTGGTAATTAAAGAAAAACAACATGTAAAATATTTCTCTGCATGTAATAGAGTCTATATGTAGATTTAGGAATATTAAACTAAAACAGCATGCTCTTTTTCTACATATAAAACTCAATCACTTACTTGAAAGGTCAGCGGTGCTCAGCTGGCCTGTGAGGAGTGCCCGCAGCTTCTTGATTTCCTCCTGATACTCTCGGAGCAGAGCATCCTTGGGGTCCTCGTTGATGCGAGGCCTGTTCTGGATGCTCTTGGCTCGGTTTGCATATCGCAGCGTACTTAGGCTTTCCTCATAATTGTTGTCTGCGGGCGAAAGACAGGCAATCATCAGGGTGCGCGTGTTTCCTCCCAGAGAGTCCTGCAGCAGCCTGGTCAGCTTAGAGTCTCTGTAGGGGATGTATCTGGAGCGTCCATCTACTAGGGCGGAGATGACATTTCCCAGGGCCGAGAGGGAAAGATTGATCTTTGTGGCCTCGCTGAGTCGCTCGCCAGTAGCACCAGTTTTAGACTGCCGCTCGCTTCCTGCCAGGTCCACGAGGTTGAGTTTTCCTGCTCGTAGATGGTCCTGGTCAGATGAATCTGAGAATTTGAGTTGACACAGTTAACAAACGCAACAATCAACAGTGTTACAAGCCTTCAAACACTAACATTTACTGAGTATCTTCAGTTATTTTGGACTAACATTTATTTACCTTTATTAACCAGGTAAGTTTTTTTTGTTTGTTTTTTGTTTTTTAATGGTGTGAGAACTACATGCAAGCACACGCAGAAAATGCAAACTATAAATAAGGAGATTGACATACTATCAAATTTAAAGATAGAGAACAAAAACAACTCGGGTGTAAAGTGCTGATGATGACATTATGGGATATTAGAGGATCGCATTCAAAGGAAGAATATCAGCACAGACTAAACAGATATAGTGAAGGTGAAGATATTATATGTTCACCAGTGCTGCAGATCTCCAGGTGGATGGTGAAGATTGAGTGGGAGCGTGAGGAGTCTTTGTTCATCAGTGTGTAGCCCACCGCCCGGTTCCTCCAGCCTTTCTCTATGATTCTTTCACACTCTCCCACACTGTGCACAGTGTGCATGGAAAGGTCCCGTACATATACCCCACGCTCTGGGTGCTCTTTCAGCTAGGCATCCATCAGCCACACAAAGCACACATATACGCACAATTAGCTAGTCTGTCACCCTGTTACAACACCTTGACCTTTAAGGAATCAACGGTGCGTTTAAATCACCATGGCAACATGTACAGTACTGTGCAGAAAACAGCACACTCACCTTGCTGTAATAACCAAAGAACAATAAACCCTTTGGCTTCTTCTGTTACAGTGTAGCCTGTTTATTTTATTTAAAAAGCAGGGACTCACCTCCAATCTCTGCTTGGTGTCGCTTCCCAAAAGATCTCGGATTTCTTCATTGTAAATCTCCAAGTAGGAGGCCCTCACCAGGAATTTCGTGTTTTCTGCACACTAACTTGCACATACAAGATAAAAAATATAATTATTCTATCAGTGTTGAGACAAGCCTAGACAAAAACTACGAGCTTAATCTTTATTAGGTATGCATGTTGCAAGCTACAAGATCGCTGTGATCAACAAACGTGCCTGAATGCTCTCAAAAATGTGTTCAAAGGCCCGTGGGATGACACCCTTCTGGGCTGCAGGTTCAGACACCCCTTGCATGGTGAAAGACTTTCCACTTCCAGTTTGTCCATAGGCAAAAATGGTCCCATTGTATCCCTCTGTCACACCCTGTAAAAGGGACATTTTTGTTTTTGTGTTAAACTTTGAGGTGACCACAGGGTGTTCACAATGACGTCTGCATTCATTAGGAACTAGATATAGGCTACTGGTGTTGAGCTGAAGGTGTCCAGTGACAAGTGTGCTTCTTTTGTAAAGCCCAGCTCTGCAGGCTTAATAAAAAAAAATCAAGCTTACCTCAACCAAAGGATAGGCAATCTCGTTGTACATCTCCTCAGTTGTTTGATCAATATAGTAGGTCCCATCAAAGGTGAACTGTTTAGGTGGCTCATCCTCTGCACCTGGCTTTTCTATGAAGCACTGGCAGTGCTGCAGGTCCATGGACAGCACCATCTTAGAGCTGAGCGCCTTCTCCCTGTCATTCAGCGGCCTGCACCTGACCACCACCTTCACCGACTCTGACCCCATGTCTCAACAATCACTACCCAGCAGCTAGTGGCTGTAACAGATGAAAGTAATGTAAAATACAAAGCCGCTCTGGTGTCCTTCGCAAACACTCAACATTTACTTAGAAGTACGACAGCAGGACCTTGATGATTAACATTACCTTAATAATAAGGTGACAGCAGCAGGTGACTAACGGTCCTCATCTCCTGTGAGGATCAGTATGAACAGTGTGGACTGACCTCGCCGGGTATCGCTTCAGGTCCTGTCCCATTCTGTTCCTCTCCTGAAGCGTTTGGGGTTGCTTAGCAACCAGAAGTAAACGTCGAGGAATGCAACAGGCCCAGACCCGTGGCCATTTTAGTGAGGTCAAAGGGCGAAAAACAGTGCTGCTGTCAAGGTTGTTATAGTTAACTGAACCTAAAACTAGAAGTGAAAACATATTTTAGTTAACTAAAATATAAATAAGACTTTAAAACAAAACCAACTGAAACGTTAAAGAAAAAAATTAAAAAATGAAGAAAGACTACACATGCACACTGTGTTCAGTTGTTATTTAATGTTTTGCTAATAATCACAATCTTCTGTTGTGAAACTAATGTAGGATTCGGGGTAGAATTTGGAGCACAGGCAATCAGCTGCATGTCAGTCCCAGCAAAGGTGCAGGTAGATGGTGTGCCAGTTATGAACAATTCAATTAGGACGACACAACATGATAACCACAATCCCAGAGAATGATAAGAATCATTTTGTACCATTTATACTGTCCAATGAAAACTTCAAACAGGAATTTAGTCGTATTAACAGATACTACATTATCAGCTAAACAAACTGCATACAAAAATATAAGTAAAAAGGAGTAAAAGTTGTACTAAATATATTTCAGTAACATATTTACCAGACAAGGAAACAAGAAGAAACAGTGTTATGGCTTTGCCATTATGTGCAGTAATCAGTGATTAACAGATTCAGGTTCTTAGTTTCATGTCTTTAAAAAAAAAAGGAAAAAAAAAACAAAACTCCTCTGATGTTTTATAGGCACAAATAAAAAAATATTTTTTTAAAAGCTTATTTTGAAGTTAAAAATAATAAAATCAGGACCGACAAAATATATCTTTAACACACAAGTACCCTCTTAGGAAATGCATATTGTTCACATTAAGTGCCAACACTATTAAACAGTGACTCTGTTTTACAGTTAAACCGTCCCACACCACAACACAGACTAAAAGATAAATGTGCAAAAGAAATGATCAGTGTGTCTCAGTGTCGCTTATTTTGTGCCCTCTGAGGTTGGCAGTCTACATGTTCCAGTGTCCAGGGTTTACACCCAGGGTTTCTGTGGGTACTTTTAAGTTTGGCTTTGTTTGGGCTGAAGCTTCACAGGCTGCTGTTTGCTGATGTTTTCCTCCCACTCATAGCAGTGGTTCACTCGAGCATAGCTCAGCAGACATGGCAGCTCGTCCTCGGTCTCTGTGTAGTGTTCAATCAGCTCAGCCATGGAATTGAATTCAGTCTTGCATTTCTAGATTTATAAAAAAAAAATAAATAAATAAAAAAGTAAATAAATAAATAAAAAAGGACTCCAAAAACCACAAGTTACACATGATTATGAGTCAGCTATGACATTTCTAATCAAATACAACCAATTTAATTATTCTGGTTTTAGTGAATAAAATTGCCACATAAGGTGGTTGAAGTGGAAACCTCCAGTGCAGTTCCCCAAAAAGGCCACTAGAGGGCTACAGACTGTATACAATTTGGAAGTCACCCACTATAAAGTCCTGATGTACAGTATGGCCTCAAGCTGAGTGTTTTGACCATCACAAACGTGACATGGAAACAGAGTGCCAGCCCGTGCTCTCCGGCACACTCCTAATATCAACATTTCATAAAAAGTAAAAACTTAATGTATAATTAAATGTGAACTGAAACCACCAACTGAGCCCAACTCTTCTTACTGAGGTCATAGAGTGAAAGACAACCAGAGTCGCAGCCCTCTGCTGGCCGTTATAAAGAATGCATATTTAACGCACTTCTGCACTCGCTTCACTTTTCAGACCCACAAGCTACATCCATATTTTATATTATCCATGGTCAAAACATCCAACATGGTATACATAACAGCAGGAGTCAGCAGAGTGACAGGAATTTTTCTGTTAATTAACAAATAAAAAAGGGTGTGATAAGAGACTGAGCAATATTTAAGATCAGATATTTCAATATCCACCCCTCCTTTTATATCATTTATTTTCATAAGCTTATGTTTTTCCATAAAGTAACCAGTGAAAGAGACTATATTTAATCAGTATTCATAATCCAGTTTTCACATCATGCATATGAGCCAACAAGATAATTACCTCCAGCACGAATTTGCCTTTACGGGTGTTTTCAATAAGGTGGGTGTGCGGGCCAGAGGGGAAGCGAATGATCAGAGAGCCACATTTGGGCTTTTTTGGATGTGGGCACAGAAGGTAGGATCCGAGAACATCATCTGCAAGCAGTGAATAGCTGCTCTCACTGCAATACCAAGAAGGAAAATCACTGATGCGCCAACAGGAAATGTGACACTCATGAGTGCAAAGATGTATTTGATGTGCGATATACTAACGTCGCAATTCCAGCCCAACACCACACTGCCTGAGCTAGAGCCTCTTCTGTTTCGGCCAAGCTTGGCGCCCGGGATCTCCTCGCTGGCGTCTTTATTCGATCCTTTTCTGGTTTTGAAATAATAAGAAAAATAATGTAAAATGATAGATTTTATAAAGGTGAAATATTGCATCACCATGTGTGGATGGGTATTAACATCTTTGTGGGGACCAAAAATTGGAAGTTTACTATACTTGTGGGGACCAAAATCCCAGTCCCCATGACTTGGAAGGCATTTTTGAGACTCAAAATGTGGTTTTAGTGTCAGGGTTACAATTAGGTTTAGGGTCACAGTTAGGCATTCATTTTTGATGGTTATGCTAAGCGGCTAGGGAAAGCATTATGTCAATGAGATGTCCCCACAAGGATATAAATACACACGCGTGTGTGTGTGTGTGGTATCCGAGCCAATCTGAAGTCAGTGAAAGCTCCTCCTCCAAAAACAAACAAAACAAAGCTTCTGTTTCAACACGTTCAACTTTGAAAAGGAATATTAGCAACAGAAATAAAATGTGAAGCCTGTAGAAATGCACATGAGATGAAATCACATCATTATGCAGATTAAAAAATAAATAAATAAAAAAAAAAATAAAAAAAAAAACACAACCCAAAAACCTTCTGACACCACAGCAGTGACTGCCCTTCACCAAATATTGATGAAGTCGCTTTACCTAATCAATGCTTTGAACCTCGACATCGCTCTGTGAACACTCGGCCCACCTTGAGTTACACTCAGCTGATCCTGAATGCTGGACTGTTTGCGTGGCGTGAAAGTGAAGGAGCGGTAAGCACCAGAGCGCAGCGCTTTGGTGCGTATGACTTTCTTGCGCATCAGGGAGGGAGAGGAGAAGGGAAAGACCTCATCTTGGCTGCTTTGTTGGTCATCTGAAGACTTTGGAGTTTTCTGTAGAGAAAACGTCACGTAGTTTGTACAGATAATTAAAATTTTGAGGCACACATTTGGAAACAGCAAGTGCTGTGCAAAAGTCTTGAGTTAACCCTCATTTGTTTATATTTTACTAGGAAAATGAAAAATGGGTGCGGTGATTTTTAGAGACATGAGAAAACATACACTCAAATACAATACATAAAAGACAAAAACATGGCAACATTTACTAACAAACTTACATTTTAAATTAGTCCAAGAGATTTTGGGTGAAGTTTAAAAACAAAAACAAAAAACAAATCCAAACCTTAGTGCCAGTTAATAATCCACGAAAAGGAGCTCTTCTGAATGAAACCAGGGCGCTGACACTGAGAGGAAAGCCGTGATTGAGCAGCGAGGGCTGGCGATGCGGCGTTGAGCCAGCAGAGTCTTCCTGGGCCTCTTCTGGATGCTTCTCCAAGTACGACAGCTGGAAGCAGCGGCACAGCAGCATGTTCAAGAACTGGGCCTGCAGGAGGGAGGGCGCATACAGAAACCCCAGCAGTTAAACTGAGATGGTGTTATTCAGTGTCAGAAATACAGTAATTCATCAAGTAAATTATTAACAGTACAACTGTACTGTTATTTAGCAATTCAACACCACAGCTGATAATGTTTAGTCAAGCAGAGACATTGCACCGAGATGAGGCAATTGAAATGTTATAGTACTGCTGATCTCTCCATGTTGGAACAAGTCTGGCTGCTAACTACAATGCTGTGAGACTGGCTCAAAACAATTGAATGCTACCAGCTCCACCAGTAGAGGCACCCATTATTGTGTCACACAGGAAGCATGGCTTCAAGAGTGACTTCTGACGGTGCAACAGTTGGTTGGGATCAGATCAGAGTTTAGCACAGAAAGGAATTTATTACTATGAGATTAATTAGCACATTTCCCATCACTCTCTAGCCTAAACCTGTGTGCTAGAGGAGGGTTTTATTTGGAGTTACCATGACAAACTGTTCAGTACTGACCACATTTAATGGATTTAATTTCCTCTAATGTGTCAAAAGGTCAAACTGTTACAAAAGCTTCTGATAAGAGCAGAAATGTTAGCTCTATATTATATCGGCATTACTTCCCCACTCTGGGCTGCTCTAAAATAATTTGCCTATCAAGATAACGAGAAAGGAAATATGTAGACTTGGTTTCAGTGATAACATTAATACAAACCTTTGGTGTAAACATTAAAGGCTTGTTCTCATTCTCAGGTCTTTAAAACACATGACCACTCTCATCCTTTTAATGCATCTCTGTCAAGACCCCACAACTATTTCAGGCATGTACCAAAACTGTGCAAGCATATGCATATTTGTAGCAATATCTTGCAAACTTTCTATGATAACAGATTTGAAAAACATTGAATAGAAACAAAACTAAACTGCAAAATCACAATGCTGCTGCTCTTTTTAGCTCTTTTAGTGGAAGTTCTGATTGAACCACTTGCACGTGTGCCTTTCTTGCGATAAAACAGTGCTCCTTCAAGTTGGCGTTTGTTTCAGGGAAGTGGGTGAATTTCCAGGGAGCCAAATCTGGCAAGTAGACTACTTGCCAGATTTGGTTTGAGGCCAGACCAACACACTACTTCATCTGGCCTCAAACCTCCAGTCACTGCACTATGATTGGACGCATGATGGCAAATGTTCTTCCTTTGTCTGGAGAAGTTACAGATGATGCATTTATTTAAAAATATAAAAACAACCTGATGATACTCTTGCATCGTTTGATTTCTGGGTCGTAGCCCATCACCCCCAACAGTAATGATTCAACATGATAGTTTCAACTGTCTGACAAGCAACATGGTGACATCACAAATAGTCCAGTCCATAGGTGCACAAGGAGATAACCTTGAATGGGGTTGCGGCTAAAGTGTAATCAGTCATTGTTTCTGCTTTTATGAGCAGAATTACGTCACCTTTAATCACACACCTTATAAACATACTGTGCTTGACAGAAGGCCTTTCAGTCCAGCATGGGAACGCAGAAGTTGTCATTTGTTAGTAACAGAAAGCATTAAATAGATATTTACTGCATGCCGAAACTACAATAGAACAATTAAGATTCCTTACTGCTCTGGCGTGCCTTGCTTTAAAGACATGGCAGTAGAGCTGGGTGTCTGGGCAGCCTGGGTTATGCGCGACAAAGGCAAACTGTGAATCGGCGGGTCGGGCGGTGGAAAGAGAGATTCTCCGCAGAGCGTGGGCCATCAGGAGGATCTGCACACAGGGACAGGTCACATGCAATAAGACACGAAAAGCAGAGCGACGTAAACGGGTCAAAACAAATGAACTGTCATTTTCTCTACTTACCGTTTCATCCTCATTATACATTTTCACACCTTTAATGGAAAATTTTAGGGACACGGGCAGTCTTCTCTTGCATGCCTAAATGAATACAGAACTGCATTAGGGACAGTCATTATCGTCACATTTGTAGGTTTAGATAGAAAGATAAAGGCTCACTTTAAGGGACTTCAGCTGTGTGTGCAGCTGCTTAATCTGGTCATCCAAACAGTTGTCATCCACAGGAAATGAGCCTACATACTTCACCAGTGAAGACAGGAGGTTAAACAAACACTCACACAGACACACAAACACAAAGTCATATTTCTAGACATACCTCTGCTGATCGTGTCACTGTACTATCTTCTCTGACCGGTGCCTCACCCATCGCGCCCTGTGAAAATCCGAGATTTCAACACTTAAAGTCCCGAGAATTCAAGACTCCAAACAGCAGCGTGAAGGGGATTTTTAAAACGAGTTAAAAACACGGGGACTAAAGTTAATGTGCGTTTATCGTTTATCTATCCTCTTGATACTCAGGAAAACATGAAAGATCAGTCGGTATTAAACATAAGCGTAGCAGTCGCGAGAGCCGTATTTTGAAGACGCGTCTTTGGGTGCATTAACATTAACGTCGCAGATAAACCTGCTGCTTGATTGTTTTGTTAAAATGATCCGAAATGCCCAGAACAGCGTGCGAAACCCAGAAAGACACAAACGCGTGAACAGACAAAACTTTTGAAGGGTTTCCGCCCTACCGAGTCCAGCAGCAGCAGCAGGAGCGGCGAGCTACACCGGGGCGTCTCCACCTAAACTCACAGGTCACAGCACCACCTTCAAATCACAAAAACCCAGTCTGAGAGTCGCAACTAAACCCTCCACATCCACCTCCTCACCCCCGGACCGCTCTGCGTCTTCTTGGCACGCCGACGCAACGCACACCGAGCCCTCCCCGTCACACTTTTACCTGCAGCCGTCACTCCCAGGTGTGCAGCGGTATGCCGAGGCGGAGTTTAGCTGAAGAAAGGCGGAGGAAGAGGAGAAGGAAGAAAGAGAGTGTACGCCAGAACTAATTCTCCCAAAACATGAAACTTACGGAAGATGGCTCAATGAATCACATCACCTTTACCCTGGAGCGGTTTCTGTCCACTCCTGACATTCCCACGCATGCAAGAATTCAAGCTCACACACACACACACACACACACACACACACACCCCTCCTCCCGATGCTGTTGAAGTTCGTTCAAGCACACATCGTTTTTACTTCGGAAACGATATTTGGGGTCAAAACATTGTAATTTGTACGTCGTGTCATTTTATTATTTTGCAGATTTTATCATATATATCTGTCCTTATGCTATGTTGTGTTATTAGATACCGATATAAAAAATACCCAAACTTAAGGTGCTGTAATATTACAACGATACAAAATGAGTCAGTGTGATTCAGTATTATTTTAAAACTTTTACAGTGGTAAGTGGGAATACACATTTTGCTGAAGTAAACGCTCAGAATACTTGTTCCCCCACTTTTCGTCTACAGTTTATACTTCTGGTTATACAGGTTAGATACATACAGGTTAGAAGCTGACATACACCCACCGCATACCACAACTAGTAGTTTCTCCTTAAAAAGGAGGATATCTTTGACATTGGATTGACCAATACTCAGAACAATGGGAAAGCAACTCAGTGAAGATCTAAGTAGGAGAATTGTAAATTTATAGAAGTTGGGGAAACTCTCTTGGAGGAATTTTGAAGCAACCGCAGATTACAAGATAATGAGTTCAAACTGCTGTGCATATGTACAAGCCATTTGGATGCATTGTCTCATTGGCACGGTCTGGAAGACCCAAACTGTCATCCTCAGATGAGAGGAAATTGGTTAGGGCGAAGGCACGCCATGAAGTCAAAACTCCTGGAACACCAGCGTCACAAACATAGCCATGTACAGAGAGAGTGTTGACCTAGAAAGAAGACCCTGCTCCAAATTCAACAATGTGAAGCTTGACTTTAATTTACAGCTGCCCACATAGAAAAGCAAATGCCTAGTGGAGAAAGGTTTTACAGTCACATGAGACAGAGATTTAGTTATTTAGCCACAATGACAGCAGGTGTGTTTGGAGGAGAAAAGGGGGGCTTTCAAACCTAAGAACACTATACCAGTTGTCAGCCATTGCAGCATCATGCTGTGGTACTGGTACACTACACATAGTGGATGGAAACCTTTTGGTAATGCAGAAAAAGTAGGACTACCTCAACATTCTTCAACTTCACTTCAAATTAGCAGGTAGAAGTTGAAACTTCTGCCAGATGCTATGCGGTTCTTGGGTGCCTGAGGTCTTGTGGTGCTGTTCTCAGCGCCATGATGGTTGGCTTCTGCTGGGACAGGCTGCCCATTGCCTCTGGTTTGTGGCATTCTTGCCCTTTGGCCACAAGAACTCCATCATCAGGTATGTTTTGTGACAAAGACATATACACAGACAAAGGGAGTTTATAGAGCTTGTCTTGGAAAAGCAAATGGTGCATTCAGATCATAACTCTGATTGCAAAAGCTGCATTTAACCAAAAATAAATAGGGGTGCATATATACTTTTGACCATGTTTGGATTAGAGAAAATCTGTAATGTAGCAGCAAAAAATGTTGCAGTCAATTTCGGCATGTTTCAGTTTACAAACGGCGCCCCATAGCACACAGGGCCCTACATAAGCCTTAAAGTTACTTTATATTGTAAGGTAAAGACACACAGAAAAGAAAAAAAAAAAGCCCAACAATCAGACCCCCTGTGAGCAAGCATTTTGGTGACAGTGGAAAGAAGAACCTCCCTTTTAACAGGAATTCCCCTCTGCCTCAGGGAGGGGTGGCGGGAGGAATTCCCGCCACCAGAGAGTAATTTCACACCATGTTGTGTGTGCTATGAAACTACTAAAGATGTAAAATTGAATGTTTTCTTTTTTTTTTTTTTATTCTAGCTTTTGCAC
>VURO01011377.1:29304-43369 GCA_015108175.1 Pelvicachromis taeniatus
GATATGCAAAATTGAATCACTTTGGGGGGGGGAAAAAAAAAAAAAAAGCAAACTTCCCCAACTTCATAAACAATAAACAGTACTGTACCTGTTGATCAATGTCAGTAGCTGATATTTATGACAAATAGCTGTCGTTGTTTTTAAATGCTATAAAGTCCACACTTTATAAATTAGTGCACCCCTAGATTTTATTTATTTTACAAGTAAATTATTAGGATTCAAGATGTGTTATTAAAACGGTATTAAAGGTATATGTTTGAGTAGTAATCTCACCAGTGTCAGGTAATAGCTTCATATCCATCAGGTAAGCAAAACACGCTAAACTAAAATCTTCAGTATGAGTTCTGAGGAGTAAAAGCTACAATAAAGATCTATACATTTCATACTGCACGTGTACAATTATTACAGCTCAGGAATACCCTAAATTCAGGATTTACTTGTTAGAAATTGAGCGGGACTGTTCGTTTAACTGGCTTCACTGGTTTGAGGCCCATTTTGTGTAGGCACAGGGTTAAAACTGCCGCTGGTGCCAAACCCCCTTCATTCATTGAGGCCTTTTATCCTCCAACTGAAGAAAAGGTGCCGTTTGCATTAAGCAAAACGCTGAGCACCTACAAAACGGCGCAAAGCCTGCTCCGCTGATGGGCCAGCCTCTGCCAACAGACTTCCATCACGTCCACGGGAGCCAGAGGACGAGGTGCCAGGATTTTTCAGCAGTTTTCGCCATTTTGTCCGTCGGTTTATACACACAATAATGGCGTCTCACAAGGCAGATGAAATTCATTCCAGCTGCACAGAGTGAAAACCGCCGGCTGCTTCCCGAACCGCATCCGTGCAGCTGCATGTTTAGCAAACAATTTCTCAGCACGCGAGCTAAACTTACCTTTAACGCGTCGGGGAAAACGGAAACACTTTGGGCTAAATTTCTGCACGATCCTTTATTTCGATTCCTCTGTTTACGAGCCCCGCCCCGTTAGGACTGCAACGTGCTGCGTCACGACGCACGGCGAAGGATTCCCACCGTCTCGGCCGCCCCACCTCTACCCCCCTCATCTCCACCCACACAAAAAGCAAGGGAAAAAAACCACACCAAAACAAACGGGAAAATCTCCAAAGATGAATAAGATAAAGCTACGTGAGACAACCGTTGAAATAATAATAATAATTATTATTATTATAAAAACACAACCAAAAACTAAAATGACAAAAAAACCTAAAATGAAATAAAATAAAAAAATCTATGATGGCTATCAAAACCCCCTCAAAACATAACAAAAAAAACAAACATGGCCGCCCTTAAAGAAACAGAAAGAACAAACATAAGTGTAATAGATTTCCATCTAATCCCCGAAAAGTACAAAATAATAATAAAAAAAAAAAAATCATAAACTACCAGCTTGTTTAGAAAAGCAAAACAAACAATTACGACCATTATAGTTCTACAAGACACCAGGTCAAATATCATTATATCATTTTGGATTTTAGTTTTTATAATTGCTCAATTATTATTAAATCAGGATGCTGTTACTGAAAGAAAATTCTCAAAACAGTTTTTCCCGTTTTTTTTTGTTTTTTTTATCTGTGTGTGTACAAAACCTGACATTTTACAACATACTGAATTTTCTTCGATATATCCTAAAAAAATTTAAAAAATAAAATTAGATTAGCTTATTTCACAACTGAGATATTCTGGAATTGAAGAACAGTTTTGGCCACACAGGTAAATCCTGAAAATCAAAGTGAAATCACACAAAGCGTTCACCATTCCTCTCCCTGCACTCACAGGTGTGATGGGATACTGGCTGGATGACCAAAGCTATAACGTGGGATTTGTAGTTTTTGAAAGGCAACAATGAACGTTATCGTGATTAAGGCTCCAAGTTTACTCTCCAATAAAGTGGTAGATACCCAACTTTAATCAGAACAGTATTTTGATTTGGACGACCCAGAAAGATTAAAGAAACCCTTCAGGGGAAATTGAACAAGTAAAAACAAACGGGTTCTATTACAGCTAATGGTTTCATGATGCTACATTACAATGTGCTGCTGCTGTAAAATCCACAGATCGTTTCCTTAATTGCTTGTTTTCTCTATATCAGTCAGTTTTATAAAGCCCTGGAGTTTCTTTAAATTGTTTTGTCAAATAAGCTGAACCTTTTCGAATTTAAGCTGCACCCTTGAGCCAAAACTCAAGTGATAAACCATTTCTCAGAATAGCAGCCAATAAACCGTCATTGATGGACACAAAGAAAAATGGCTGTAATTCCTCCAGAGTTAACGCAGCACTTTTGTTAAGCCCCTCACTTCAATCCCAAGTTGATTGTTCAAAATCCAGTACCGGTGTTTAAAGGCAAAATTGGAAAACATGTCTCACGGTCCAAAAACCTATGAAACCTATTTGTAAGAGCGGCAAGAGAATCGACCTCATCGGTGAACGTGTGTCAAAGTCATTCATGCTCAGAGTGTCGCCTGCTGCTGTAAAACAAACCCAAGCGCTAAAAGCACGTGATGGGTGCGTGACGTAACAGATGTTAAATATAAACGTAAGAACGTTTGCATCGAATACGAGCACGAGAAGAAGCGCCGCAACGATTTCAACTTCAGCGGCTCAGCAGATCAAACCCGGTGTGTCTCCAGGCGATTCCAGCTGCTCCTTCCTGGATTTAAAACTGCTTTTCTTCAAACATTGGCTCGGTTTATTAGAGACACACGCACACACACACGCACACGCAGTGAAGAAAAAAAAAAGAATCTGGCGACCCCCCTTTCCCAAAAACAGAAGAGACGAAACCACGAGAACAAGCACTTTTTTTAAATACCTTTTTTTGTCTTTAATGTATTTACAAGCTTTAATCTGCTCTGTAGGTCTGAAGTGTTACAAGCATGTCATGTTCAGCGACTCTGGCCATTTGCTTTTTGAAGTTGCTCATTCCATCTGAATGAATCTGGTTTGTTCGTCTATGTTTGTGTGACAGTTCGGACTTGCATCGCTTCTTGAATGCCTCTACCTCTCATGAGGTGTATGTACATTTCAATGCAGAGCAAGCCAAGGCTCAGGGAGACACTTCTTGGTTATTACAAGATAACCTTGGACCTTGGACAAAATGTTAATAGTTCCTGTGCATTCAACTCCTCTTTTTTTGTGTGTGTGTTCTTTTAATCTTTGCTTCCCCTTCATCCCAAAATAATTTTGCTTTACTCTGTTTTAAACCAAACAGCGTGGAATCCGGGGAGGCTGTTTATTTCACAATTATTATTTTGTTATTATAATTAATTATATTGTTATTTCTGCCGTCTTGTTCTCACTGTGAGCATCTGCAAATGTTAAATAACTTTCATATTTGCAGTCCTTAAAAAAATAATAAATTAAAGAGTCCAGAACCTATGTATCTTTTAAGTCTCTTCTTAAAAAGTAACAAAAGAAAAGTAAGTTAAAATTTAAAACAAAAATATTTTCTATGTATAATACAGGTATTTAGTGCTTCCACCGTTGGAATCCAAACTCAAAATGGCGGCATGTTTCAGAACCGTACCGCAGAAAAAAATTCCAGCCGTAAACATGTCGTCCTGCCCACGCAGCCATTTTGAAAGTTTGTTCTGCTGCGAGGATACAGTTCTACTAAGTCGCGTCCCCGGGTGTCTCCCTCGTCAATTATCTTCAGACTCCTCCTCTGCCTCCCGCAGCCAGGTGAAGAAGGCCGTGACGGACTTCAGGGCCACGCCTTTGCCCTGCTGCTCGGCCGGGTCTTTGCTCGACTCCCACTTGTAGAAAGCGTCCTCCGAGATGACGTCCTCATCATACAGGCAGTCAAAGAACATCCTTAGGAGGTCTAGAAGACAGAGGAAGAGAGCAAATACTCAACTGTCACCTTGTTGCTATTTGACAGGTTTTCACAGCATGAAATTAGGATAAAGTTGAAATCTGTTCCTTTTTATTCTAAAGGAAATACATTTAAAATGAGCTAAAAGGGTACCAAGACTGATTGAAAAGCTACATTAATGCAGTGAAGCCTGTGAATTAGCTCAGGTAGGCCATTTAAACTACACACACACACGTGTGTATTTATATCCTCGTGGAGACATCTCATTGATGTCCAATTTTTGGTCCCCACAAAGATGTTAATACCTGTCCACACACACACACGCACGCATGCACACACACAGAGTTGAGGCTGTAGTTGCACAATAAAACAAAAAGCTAAGATATATAGACTACTTTAATATAATCAATTGCCAGGTTTTTAGCCATTAAGCTTATCGTCTTTATTGACTTACAGAATTGGTGTATTTTGCTTAATTTAATTCAAGTCATTAAGACTTGAAACCAGCAAATGAGCACATAAATTTATCAGGAAACCGTTTACTTAGGTCATCAATAAAGGCAGCTGAAGACCATTTTTCCCCATAGACCTCTACATAACCCTGCCTTTTTGCAGCCAGAGAAGTCGCCCCCTGCTGGTCGTTACAAAGAATGCTTGTTAAGGCAATACCAACTTCTCCACAGTCCCCTTTTTCAGTCTGTTTCAGATTTAATCAGTCTTCTCTTCTGTCACTGCTACCTGTTTTGGGTATATGGAATAATACAAGACCATATGCTTCCTGGTAAAAATATAAAACAAGATAGATGGAAATATTTTTTTCTGACCTTAGTGATCCTGAAAGAATACATACAGAATGCTACTAAAGTCTAATGTTTCGTTCTTGGTCTTGTTTGGTTACCTGTGAGTGTTTGGGCATCTGTACATGTAGTTTATGAATGCAGCTTTACATGCTTTAGCTGACAAACTGACAACCTCTTGTCTAAATACAGGCAAAAAAAATGCTGCCATCTTTTACATACAGTCTATTGCAAACCCTGTCTAATCCATTTCTACATAACTGGAAGATATATTTCCTTGAAACACATTAGATTCTTATACCTTATGAACTAAACTGCAGTGAGTCGGCTCAAGTTCTCATCAAGCAACTTTACGTAAATCCTCCACAAATACTGAGACTTTTAGTTCAATCATTCTTTACCTTGGAAACAGCCACTAACTATTAAGAATTTACTTTTAAGAACTTTGTGGTGATTATGTTCTTGAAATGAATAAAAATGTCTTAATCATTACATGTACAGCCGCTTGTAGCCACTATTTGAGCTCTAATCAGCAATAACAAAAGAAAGACGCTTGTAAGGAAAGCTGCAGATTTTAATAGTTTTATAAACTATGATGCAGAACTTACTTGGAGGCTGATCGAGGGCAACGATCAGCGCCTGAAGTGCATAAAGTGCTTGCAGCTGTCGCTCAGTGTCTGAGTTAAGGTACTTGAGTAATACAGGCAATCTCCTCTGGATCATGGCCGTGTCCACTCGACAAGTGGTGTTATCATCTGTACAGCAAAGCAGGAGGCAGAGTGAGTGCATGCCGAGCCGGCCCGCTCGCAATTTGGCAGAGTGTAAATATTGCAATCAGCGGTGGGATTTAAGCAGAACAGAGAAGTGTCTCCTCCAGGTGGTGGAGTGGCTTACCTTTCACTGCTGCTTTACACACAGCTGTCATCAGAGCCCTCAGGAAGGGAGACGAGCTCATCTGTGTTTCATCTAGATTTGCCTGGGAAACGGAGCACAACTAGCTGTCATTGTCGCATGACTCAACTTAGCAGGTAAAAAATACAACACTGCATCCTCACATAACTTTGCAGCAGGACATGTTTTAACTATGTTTTCCCCTTCAAACCATGTTTGGCTTGTGTCCTCTGCTCAAACACTCAACTTCAACCATACCAGGATAATATTACTCTGTATCAACATGTCACTTAACACCTACTTGTCCGCGAATGATCTGGTACTCTGTTCTACTGTTCGCCATATTTGTACAGTGTTTGAGTTATTTTCTGACATTTTTTAGTAGTGAGTGCAGCTGTATGATAGTAAGTGGCAAATGGGCTGCATTTCTGTAGTGCTTTTATCCAGAGAGCTTTGTAATTTCATTCACACTGTTGGCTCAAATCCAGGAGGCATGCTGCTGGTCTGACCATCATGAGTAACTGGGGTCAAGGAATCAAACCAGCAACCCCAGCGGTCCACTTCTGTAGAGTTAGGTACTATAACAGCAAGCTAAATTAAAACAGTTTGCATGGACTGGTTCTATCGCCATTCGAGCTGGCGGCCTTAAACTTCCTTTCAGACAGATCATTAACATATCCTCCTATTCATGCAATCACATAAAGGATATTTGATGAAAACAAGAAAAGTAAGGAAAAAAAAATACAATAGAGTAACAATGATGAAGCACCACGAGGTGCAGAGCTCAACATTAACAAAAAGAATGTAGAAGGCAGAAAAGTCACTGAAAAAAGGCACATTTTCAGCATCCTATATGTAAAAAATTTAATTAACGGAAGAATAAAAAATGCAAAGAAAAAGTCTGTTCTCTTTCCACACTTTTAATTAAAAAAAAAGAAAAAAAAAGAAGAAGCAACACAGCAAACGACGGCCTGCTGCTCCTTCCTGCTTTTAGCCACTCGGTCACACAGCCTGTGTGACGTTTGAGCTCCTGAGAAACGTCGCTTGTCATACCTCCACCCAGTCAAAAATCTGCTCGTCACTGGCCATATCCTCCAGGAGGAGTCTCTCCAGCTGCTGGCTCATCTCCTCAGGAGACAAGATCCTTTTGGGTATAGCCGCCTCAGGATTGGAGCTGTCTGACTGAAGAAACTGGAGTTTCTGTTGATGTGGAGATGACAGGAAAGGCCAAGGAAAGAAAAGGTGATGAAAAGGGGAAAAAAGTCTGGCACTAATTTCAATGGAGGCCTAAATCACCAACCTGTTGTAAGATGAAGGCCTGGACATCCTCTCCCTCTGGAAGAATGTCAGTCCAGTTGAGGCCAGATTCCCTCCATAAAGAACCTACAGTCCTATGGCTCTGTGGAAACACAACAAGGCAACAGTTAAACCTCTCCCTTCACACACATCTTGCATTTTTAACATTTTCAACGTGAGGATAAGGAGCACAGATACATTTGCTTAATGAGTGCTTTTAGCAACACAGCAAAGAACATTTTAAACTCATTCATAGTGAATGGTTTATTTTTAAAGATTTTCAGTAGTGAATGCATATTTAAATATTT
This sequence comes from Pelvicachromis taeniatus, assembly GCA_015108175.1. NCBI lineage: Eukaryota > Metazoa > Chordata > Actinopteri > Cichliformes > Cichlidae > Pelvicachromis > Pelvicachromis taeniatus. The sequence goes on from VURO01011377.1 coordinate 36,418, forward strand.
TAAGATTATATAAAGTTTTAAAATCCACGAGGTGACCCATCTTGTGTTAGAGGTAAGGTTTAAAGCTGCCTGTTTTTGATAGTTTCTATTTGAAAGACCCAAATGGAAAAGCTTTAAACAGGAAAACCTTAATTTACCTTTTTAGCACGTTGCTAAAACAAAACCCAGCCCTTCTCCTAAACTCTACAAATGTCCTGGTGACCTAATGGTTGTTAAGAGGTTAAGGAACGGTAGACACTTTATACTGAACAATAAAAGTGACTATAAAGTGCCTGCCTATTTATAAGCAACACAGTCCCGTTGATCCAAGCTGGATGTTGTGTAATTTATATTAATGAATGACACAAGCCTAAAAAATTAATTATTTTATGTATAAATTTAAATAATAACACTAAGCAATAATACAATATTTAACAAGTACAATATTTTATATTATGCACTAGTCACTAATCTTCATAGATAATACATTGATTATCTATGAAGATAATCAATGTATAGAATATCTATGATTGTATCTGGAGCAGAACTACTGATTAAATGTTAGGTCATGAGAGCAAGTAAAAAAAAAAAAAGAAGAAGCAAAAAAGGAAAAATAACAATAAAAACAACAATACAAGATCAAAGCATTGCTCACCATGTGTTTGCATAGTAAGTGCAGTATTTCAGATATAAGGATCCCAGCTCTTCCCACAGGAAGCAAGGGTTTGCTTAATTCACTGCAAACAGAGACAAACGAAATTCAAGTATACATTTTGCTCTGCCATACACAGCTTTGTTTACAGCAAATGTGCAAACAGACCAACTATTTAAACACATGTGCAGATGTAACCCTTATGTTTTTTATTTCTGATGGAAAGAAATCTGAGACTAAAGTATAGATAAACTGGTGGCAGAGGTGAAATTATTTCTGACAAATCTTTCATTATTATCAGTTATTTGTACCTAAAGAGCTCTTTCATAGAGAAGCCCCCCTCCTTCAACACAGGGCTGAGAAGCTCAGCCAGGTATAACCAGATGTGAGGAATGTCGATGGCCATGTCGTCTGCTTGCTCCAGCGTGTCTGCAAACCTGAGAAAACAAAAACAAAGAGAAGACCAAGCAGTGATTAAATGCTGTTTTTTTTAAGTCAAGTGGGCAATACAGTGGTAGAACCCCTGAAGATGATGATGAAGATTCCAGCCTTCTTGTTCAAATGTTAAAAATAAAATTTCGCCTTGCAATGTGTTTTCTTTTAAAGCATATACTTTCACTTTTGATGTATTTACATTGCAAGGTTGTTCCTAAATTTCAGTGCCAAATAAATCAAATAATAAAAAAACGGCTAAGAAGAAGGAAAAGTAAGCAGAGTTATAGATAGCGATTGATTATTGGCCACTACGCAAGTGAACTGACCCTTTGTAGAACTGGGCCTTGGGGACGATTCCCTTCTGCACCAGCTGGAAGAAGAGCTGGCCCATGTGGTCCCGTGTGATCTGACTGCGCTCTAGGGTCGACTCCACCCCAACGCGCACAAAGATGTGAAGCTGGGAGCCCAAGTCAAGCTCGTCCACACACTGGATGGCCTCCTGCAGAAAATGAAGAAATATGGTCAAAACTGACTCAGCTGGAAATTACTGAGAAATTTAAATACTGAATTTTTCCCTTCTAGCAATTATAAAGCATTAAAATATGAAACACGGTGCATTATTTTACCCTACTGGTGGATTTAAACTCAAACAAAGCTGGCTAAAGCTTACAACATATCTTAAAGGGATATGAAAAATGCAAAATGCATGCTTGGCTTAAAGAAAATAAGCTATTTAATAATGAATGAATCTTCTGGAAAAAAATATAACACTATTCATGTAAAGCAAAAGCTTACTGATGCGTATTAAAACTTTTTCACCATAAACTTCTCCTACTGCTCGTAAATGTCATACCTTGTAATCGTTTATGTGTAGGAATTCGTCAATAATAGACTTTGACTTCCTCTCAATCTCCTCTTCAGACAGGGCTGGTCTGTCTGGGGTCTGGACCACTGGCTCAGGTTTCACTGTAAACATATAAACACAAGTCCCAACTTTGCCTTTTGGTGGAAAGAACTGATGGCTGCTCTAAGAAGCAAGTTCAACACACCCAGCTAATCTTTTTCTTATCTGGAGTGAGTTACATAAACACCGGCAATCAGAATAAGCAGTCACACGAAGGTGGTTATGAAAATGACAATAACACCCAGGGATTTCAAACCCTAAGCACCCTATAGTAGTATAGTGTTAAAAAGTGCAGCATGGATATCTGGGTGTAATTTTAAGTGTTTGAAATTTTCAATTCAATTGAAGAAGTTCTTTATAAATAAAATCTATTTAAAGTCAGGAAGGAAAGCTGGCTGTGCAAAAGAATAGACTCATTACTACTGACTGATGATTAAACCACAGGAAAATCTCACTACATTAAGCCTACAACACAGCTAAAGCACTTCAAGAGGTGTTAGATGACCTTAGAAATAATTCAAATTGGTAAGTAGGTTTATTACTTTTATATAAAGTCAACAAGCCAGGCTTACATGATGATAAAACCCTAAAAAACGTAAACATGTTTTTTATTAAATAGAAAAATTTAAATTTTCTATAAAATGTGTTCCTAAGAATAAAAAAATTCTACCGATGCTCATTAAAAAACAGCAGAGACTTCAGACCCTCTCACTATCTGAGAAACAATGTCCAGGAATGATAGGTATTTGACTGATGGTGCTTTTGTACTTGTAATGTACCCTGGTAAGAAGTGGCCTACCTTGTTAACACCAAAAACTCAGGGCTTCACTTGTTTTTCGCCTGAAAACTGAAAAAAATATATAAACTGCAGAGGCTGAGCTGTGTTCTCACCAGGCTCCCTGACTCTGCTGCGCTCCATCTCCGCTTTGTCCTCAGTGACACTCGGTCTCCGGGGCTCGGCTCCCTCTCGCTCGCGGTCTCTTCGCGGCTCCTCTGGGTTCTGATTTTCCAGCAGCTCTTTTGAACTTCCTCCCCTGACGAACGGTCCAGGCCGTGCTGATGGTGCTGCAGAGATTAGTGGCTTGTCACTGCGCTCTCTGCCCGTACTGGCACGACTTTTGTGAAGAGAGGGGGGGGGGGGGAAGCAGGCAAATGAGTCAAACAGGATGCTGCTCAATAAAAGGATATCCGAGAAATCAGCAGACAATCAGGAGGAACAAATTAGAGCTGGAGTTGTTCTGTACCTTCCCAGAGTTCTCCTGGAGTCATAGTCCTGGTTCTGGGGAGGTGTAGTGGAGGGCTGAGGTGAGGGTGTCGACTGCAGTGCAGAGTAACGGTTCAGGCCAGTTGTCCGTGACAGTTCTGTAACAGGAAGGAGAAAAATGAGGAGGAGTGATCACAGATTGTTAGGATTTGGTGTCAAATCAGCCAGAGTGCTCATTCATTTCTGTCATTCTGCAGCATAGTCTGTCCATAGCAGACCAGCCAATCCCAAACTTATCAATGTCACATTCCACACTTTGGCCTCTGAAAAGCTTCTGTGTTCCACTTATACGTTTCATTTCATGGTTTTTGTAAATGCCAGAGAGCCCAAGAGTTACTGCTCCGTTACTCAGCAACTAATGAGTATACCATTAACTTTAACTACCCAACAACCAAAAGAAATAAAACAGCAGTGGATCAAAAGCTATACAGATACATGAAGGATATGACAAAATGTAAAAGCACACAGCTTTCTTTTATTACCTTTGAATACTTTTGATTACAAGTAATTCATAATATTTACGGTTATTTGAAAGACCTTTCCTGGCCAAACAGAAACACCTTCACAATTCACCAGGGGAAAAAAAAGCCCCACATTGGGAATCGCAGCTGCAGGGTTTTTCCTGCATACAGAAATTTTTGGCACTCCCCAAAGAGGTTTTATACAGAGCAGAGGATACACTGTCACTAAATCTAAACTAAGACTAAAACTAGGCCCAGCCCGATGAGGCTTTAATGTAGATGGTTACTGAGACATCTGTGTGAAAGTGGTGTTTGTTGTAAGAGAACCAGTCATGCTGATGCACACTGTCACCCACCCAAGGCCCTGAACTCACATGCTGAACATTTTATTTGAATATAAATCTCAATTTATGGAGAGAAGTGTTTCTTAAGCCTGCAAAGCAATGCTGCTCCAAAGGTTGAATTATTTTGAACTAAAAGCGCTGTGAGTGCAGTGCACTGGGGGAGTTTTTGCCCTGAGGACTTTGAGCGCTGTCAACGCCGAGCTTCACAGGATTTGTATAGAAAATAGATGCTTCCTGTGGAGATGGAGCCTAACAGCCACAGGTCGGAGTGTGGAGAAAGCAGTCTTTGTTTTCAAAAATTTTACACAGTTCCTGCTCTTCATGCATCCTGATGCTTTAACTGTGACACATCTAAGCCAGCTGCAGCTACAATCTCAACACCAGAGCTCATTTTCAACATTTTTGGGGGGCAAGTCACAAGGCACTGAAGATGTATTCATTATTATTTCTAATGTTATAACATCGAGTCTCACTGATAGCCATTTATCTTATTTGAAAGATTGTAAATTGCCCAAAACTGACTTAACATCAACAAATCAGCAGCTGAAAGCTGAGGGATGCTCCCAACTTTGCCATTTTGGTATAACTAATGAGCCTCTGAGACTTGAGATGAAAAGGTTGTTATGATGACCACAGTCTGTACAGTCTACTCAGTTCTGTTTTTCCAAGTTTTGCTAATGATGCTACAGCTTGTTGTGGCATCTTACCCGAGTCGCTGGCTTTGGCTCCTCCGCTGCTGCCCTTCACCCACGTGACTTGAGCCCGTGGGCCGAGCTGGATCTTCTCATCCATCTGAGGCTGCGGGAACACAATAATTAAGAAAAAAAGCTAATTACTCTGGAGAGCAGCAGTATTTTAAACATAAGGATAAGGAAGACTGACAGCTATAAGGCCAAAGGAAAAATGTAACGTGAGAGTAAGCATCAAGATAAATGCTGCTGTAAATGATGATAGCACCTAAAATGCTGCCTCTTAACCAGACAGCTTCTGGTTCTCTCTTATCCAAACTGCCAGAGTGCTTCCAGCAGAGGGCGCTCCAAAAATGAACTGACTTCTTTTACTCAGCAGTACTTACAGTTCCATCAGGCTGTCAGTATATGCATAACTGAGCATGTAGAGTTATGTAGATGAGAACAGGGAGCATTTATGTACTCGGCCCAGTTATGATTATCTTTAAGAGTCATCTTGAGTCTGTGTAAACAGTTATCTTCTGTGTACAAGAAAACACCAGAGACCTTTAACCTGAAAAGAGCATTAACATGAAATAAAAAAAAAATAAAATAAAAAAAAATAAAAAAAACACTTGTTGAATGGAAAACAAACTTGTCACAACATGAAAACCACCCCACAATTTGTGTACATTACGATGCAGACTTGAGAAAGTTCAGCCAAGACTGAGAATCTGAGAGAACAAAGCAGCCGCATATTACCCACACACCATCAGACTCATTACACAACATGCTGTAACAAAACACTGTCGCCGTCTGTGACAGGTTTCTAATTAGAGCTCATTTCTGATACCTCCACCATCACTGGTGCCTCCTGATTTGACAGACTCAGTAGGCCAAAAAAAAAAGAAAAAAAGTAAACCTATACACCGCACTTTTGTTTAATAACTATTAACAGGAATCCAAATTGAATTTTAGTGAGAAACAAGAAGTCTGTACAACAATCTCGTCTATTCCACCCTCCAAAATTACATTATTTTAACTTAGTTTCCCCACGGTGATCCATGCTCCTCAGTCTGAGAACAAGTGATTTTACTAACTGTGAGGAGGCAGCATGCATGGCTTTTGCCGCAGATTTCAGCACCATTGGTCAGACATCCCACATGAGGGACCCTGTAAGAGCCAATGAACATAATAATAATAATAATAATAAATAATAATAAAAAAAAAATCAGTTCAGTCTTAATAAACTGTTTAGACAGTCTGCTATTTTTAGATCTCCCTCTGGAAGTTCTGACCGTTTGTTCTGTGCGCTCAAACTTGTGCTGAGACCAAACATCAGTTCTGTTTCAAACTGACCCCAATTTCATGTGAGGGACGGTCATCACTGGTGTTGAGCGCTAGACCTCCAGTTATGATTGAACAGTTTTCATTTGATGAGTTCAGGCCAAAGTCATGGACTCAGGTGAGGAGTGAGACCTGGTGCGTGTTCATTTAAAAAAACAAAAACAAACGTTCATTGTGTTGTGCACTTTGAACTTGTCCCTTGGGGTGAGACTGTCAGCCTCGAGTTCTAGTGTAATGACCGGAGTGATCTGAGGGGGAGTATTCACAGGAAACAATATGAACTCGATTGCCATTGTATTGACTAAAAGTGCAAAGAAAACCGATGGATTTCATGCCCTCATCAACAAAATCTTCGCTCGCCGGCCAGATGTGCCTTCCTGCAACACTGCCCACAAGCCGAAAATGAAAATTCAGTTGAAAGGTAACTTCTTCGACATCACAGAGTTTATCACCACATATCTTCCAATAGTAGCCCCGGTGTTTAGTCAAAAAAATTATCCGGTCGGTCCAGCGTTTAAAAGAGACCGGGCGGTTGTTGGAGATCGGCTCTTATTCCCTTCTCAGATGGGATTGTCACGGAAGTGAGAGGGAAAGAGGACCCAGGCGCAATTTTTAGACTGAGGTGAAAAGACAGTGTGTTTATTTACAGTGCTTCAAAACGTATTCCAACAGTTCACAAATAATGCAGTTCCCAATTGTGCTCCTCCTTTGCTCCCGAGTGTCTCCTTGTCTGTGGTAGCCCAGTGCACGAGTGGTGCTCCCCAAAACTTCTCTCCGCCCGACTCTCCAGGAGAGGAAGTAAAAGACCAGAAAATCACAGTTAGCAGGTTCGCTAGCCGACAGTTCCAGTTCAGTGTAATAATCCCACTTCGACGGTTAAATGCCGCTGGTCGTAGAT
>VURO01011384.1:3066-18940 GCA_015108175.1 Pelvicachromis taeniatus
CACACATATACACACACACTCTCACACAAATTTACACACACTCACACACACACATACACACACACACACTCTCACACATATTTACACACACACACACTCACACACATACACACACACACACACACACACACACACACACACACACACACACACACACACACACACACACACACACACACACACACACACACACACACACACACACACACACACACACACACGCGCGCTCGCACACAGCAGTGTCATACAAGAGGTGATTAATGAATTCAGGAAGGGGCTCTTGGGAAGAGGAAGTCCAGTCTGGGTCAGGCTTCATCTACACATCCATCCATGGGCACCATCTGCATGCACTCAGAGATCACACTCTCTGAAGCCCCCCATAACCCTCCCCCCAAACACACACACACACAGTCTCATACTCATTTCAACATGTGAAACTGCTCCTCTCGTGCCGTTTACCGCCTACTGTCTCTCCCGCGTCGTCTGAAAGCAGCGGTGTGAGCAAGAGAGGCGGGGGGGAGGGGCAGAGTCAAGGTGAGCCGAGCGAGTCGGGCACGCTGGCACGGCGAGCTTCCCACAGTTTGAGGCTCGGCGTGCCATTGTGGGCCAGCGTGAGGCTGTTTTTGACAACAGCCATTACGGCAAATAATTGAACAGCAAATGAAGACAAATGATATGATTGCGGAGCACGTCCCAGCAGTCAATCCACTATCTAGGTGGTTCCCATTCAAAGCCATTGATCAGCTTTATAACCTAAGTAGCTGGCCAGGAAACTAAATGGTGGCGATCAATGCTATTTAACAGATTATTGACTGCTGACTGGTTGCCTGGGATCAAAACAGAGAGGAGGGGGTGAAAAAAAAAAGTAAATAGAGGAACGGAATGAAAACACATGAAATTGGAATCGGTTCCTTTGCTTCAGTGATGATAAATGGGAAAGAAAAATACTGAGACAGCACAGAGAGGGGAGAAGGAGCGAGGTCGCTCTTTCGGTGTGTGTGGCTGAATGTGCATGATCATGTGCATTTAATGAAGAAAGCAAGTAAGGAAGCCAGAAAAAAAGGAAAGAAGAAAGAACGCCCAGTCTGCATGCTGTCGCTCTTTAAAGGTGGTCTCAAGCATCAATTGTGGTTGGAGGTGGCCCGCGTTCACGAGTCTGGCATTTCCCATGACGGCTGCAAACCCGAAAACTCGTGCTGGAGGAGAAACCTGCCCGAAAATCAACCAGCACTTTCTACTCGTCTTTGTTCAGCTGATCCTCGATGGAGCTTTCAAGCGGCGCAGACGTACCGCAATTACATCCTTTTGACCGCGCGCTCCTTCACGTGTTTCCACCGTCTCCGTTTACGGTACGGGAGCCAGACTCGAGCCGGCGCTCGGCTCATCGGGCCTCTGGCCGGGGAGAGAGCTTCACGTCTCCGTCGGTGTTGTGTTGAGGCTTACACGAAGCGCAAAGTGGCTTCAGTCAAAGCAGAGAGAGAAGCTGAGCGGGGGAAACCTGCACCTACATCTACGTGCGGGGGTGAGGATGGCGGGGTAAGGACGTCCGACAGCCCCAAATCACTGTACTGTTTAATACACACAGCAGTGTGTTACCATGGTGACTGGGCCCAGCTCTGGGGCCTGACTCATATTTGTGTGTGTGTGTGTGTGTGTGTCGTGTGCACTGTACTGCCTGCACTGGAGGATATACAGGCATGTAAATCTGACTGAACCTCAGGTTTGGCTCGGCTTTATTTGTGATTGTCGTCCAACGCTTTCATCTTTGCAACATTTCCTGAAATTTACTTGAAAATAAAAAACAGACTTGAGCTGCGAAGGGAGGAAAATTTAAAAAAAAATGTAAAAGAAGCCAAAAAGTGTCCGAGCCTCGGTGAATCACTGTCTGCGTGTGAGTGTGGATGCAGACTTAAATATGGCTTCAGCAGTGGATACAGTGTGTGTGTGCGTGTGCGTGTGTGTGTCCCAGCTTGCTTCTGCTTGTGCATGTGTGTGCCTTTGTGTGTACTCACTCCCCTTGCCTTTTCTCAGTTCAGCAGAACCTCATTAATTCAGCAGGAATGGAAATCATTTCTGCATGGAGTGCACAGGAGACAGAAAGAGATGGAGAGGAAGACGCATGGAAGGGTGGGGTGGTGGGGTGGCGGGCCACAATGAACACTCACATTTCTTCATTTTTCTTTGCTGAAAATCTTTCAGTTTCTGGAAATCATTTCCAGATTAATAGCATAATAAATTAATAGTATTACTCATGACGAGAATCCAACATTTACAGTATTTTAATACTATCTAATCGCAATTAAATTACGCTCTGATTTACTCATTTGTTCATCGCAACTCCTGGGAAATAACACTTATGTCTAATCTCTGCCTTTATTTATTTAGATTTAAATCTCATAAGATTTATAAAGTGTGTCAGACTGGACAAACAACCAAATATAGCAAATGTCCAGATGGATACATTAATAAAAAGGTAATCTTCCTTATGTAGCAACAGATCAGAGCAGAGCCTCCTCCGTCCCTCCCTCTTTCCATTCTGCAGGCCGCCACCAGACAATATGGAACAGACAGTAATCTGGCCATGCACTGAGGAGATTACAGCATCCACAGAACAGTTCAGCACAGAAGAGAACAACTCTGGCAACGGTCCACGCCGTGAGGACACGAAGCAGGAATCCACAGTATAGTTCATCCAAGCAAACCAAAGTGGCCCAGCTATTCAAAGAAACTCCTCTCTCTTTCTCCCTCACACTCACAAAGCAGCTGCTGGTCCCACACACTCCTTCTTCAATGAAAGCTGACCTTTTCAGAGTGCAACAGAGTGCAGTGCAGTGCAGTGTAGTGGATCTCTGGCCCAAATGTCACTTTTTACACTAAAGATCTGATGCGGTGTAAAAAAATGTTTTTTAAAAGAAACGAGAAAGAGCAGACAGGACACACACGAGGAGTAACACGTGTGCGCATCCCTGTGCGACTCTTGGTCTTTTCGCACGCACACATGGATCCGTGAACACGAGCTAAAGCTTGAATAGGTCCAAGCATCCAGTCAATAACGAAACAGATGTGCTGCCCTATTTATCCACTGAACTTAATCATGGGAGATATAAATAACTGATCTGAAGGCTTAGATCCAGACAGCTCAGCGGAGGTTGGAAGTTCACACGTTGCTGTTGTTGCTAAGTACACGATGTGGATTTTTGGATTTTCCGGCTCTCTCGGAAGAATTAACCCTAAACGGCAGCAGGGGCAGGGTCTGCTCTGATTCCAGAGGAACAACATCAAACATATGCACAAACAGATACACTAATAATAATGGTCTGCTGTGTTTACTATATAAAGACATGTTCTAGTAACAAACTCTTTATCTTTATCTGAAAGGGACCCTGTGCCACAAATAAGCACTTTAAGCTTAAGGCCACCTTTAAGCCGCCTCCTGTCTGATTGGCTGCCCCTCGTAAAACAGGGAAGTGAACAACAGGTGAGTGTCTGCAGTCACCAAGGGAACTTTACTCTTTCTGACGTCACACAGAGCCAAGCCTGTGTTTAACATGAGCATCCACCATTTTAACTATATGTAGAAAAGAAAAAAAAAAGCATAACAGATTATTAAACTAACAGTTAACAGATAAACAAATCCATTCAAATATGTCACAAAAAAAGCCTGCCTCACAGCGCAAAGATGGCCTCTGTCCTTAAACCCGAACGCCGCTGAGCTTCTTCATTGCGTCGCTGCAAAGCTGTTTTTAGAAGTGGATGCGTAAAAGAACGAGGTGGAGCAAGTACTAGACCACTCAACTCAAGGTTTCATCTTTTATTCCCCTTTGTTTGCAGTTATGAATGGAAAGAAATCGCTGGAGTATTTCAAGATCTGCCCACTACCCAAAAAAGAACTAGTTCCCGTGAATATTAAGTATTTTCCAACAAATTTAAAGGTGACAGTTTATTATTAGATGCATAACTCATAGGTACATGGGCACAAATCAAACTTTCTACCTGTATTTAATAAAGGAGGCCAATCTTAAAATAGTATTGTTCGATAGCTAACGGCGTAGTTGCTTGGGAAAGCTCCTTTTCTCTTCTTTAAACGAAGTACGAGTGGCTGATGGAGGAACTGAGGAGGAGAAGCAGACGAAGAGCAAGAATCTGAGCTCTAATGACAAGCAGAAGAGGAAGACCGTGAATTAAAAGAAAAGACTTGACCTTATAAAATGGCCACAAACGGAAAACGAGAACATGCTGATTTCAAACTCTGTAATCCGAACAAGGTGTCGCGCTCTCTGCACATAAACGTTGTTCTTAAAGCTACTCAAAGCCCTAATAATGATAAATACATCATGTTTCTCTCAGGAAAAAGAAACTTTAGTTGGTGAGTGTAGCTGAAAATAAACTGACTGTAACTGATGCACAAAGTCTTGCAGGAATGAGAAGGAAAAAAAAGCACTTTGGGTGTATTTAGAGTTGTGCACATTTCAAGCCATTTTCACACGTGCAGCGCCGAATTTTGAGACTTTACCCGGCAGAGTGGACATTAAGTGTTTTTTTTGTTGTTTTTTTAAACTTGCCAGCTCTCTGCTAGAAAGCCTTGCTAACGTCCAGTCGAGCCGATGTGAGAATATTCCCGGTAATTGTGAATTCACAGTGAACGACTCGATTTTCCCCACATTGTACAAAGTTCATGTGTGAAAACGGTGACGGAAACGAAATCGTGTTGGAGACCTAAGTACGAACAGCAAACATGCACGGGCTGAAATGGACACATTTTTCATTTGAATAATTAGGAGGGTTTTTATTTATCTGGCATCTAACAAACCTGCCGCCGCTCAGTTTATCAGAAGACCGGGAACGTCCCCATCCACAGTTTTTAACCTAACATGTTTGAGTATTTTAACGTTAAAACAGGTAAACAAATATAAATACAAATATCTATAAAAGAAGCAGATTGATTCATAGCACTAAATCTGAAAAGTTTCAAGAGATGAGGAGTTGATAGAGGAGTTGTGTCATAAAAGCAGACTAATAAAAAGAAGGAGCAGCTTACTGTTGCATTAGTAAAGGTGTACTGAGACAGAAAGAGGGAGGAGGGAACAGATGAAGGTGTAGTAATAAAAGGGGGAGGGCTGAGGTTATAATGGTGGAGCGAGAGGAGAGCTGAAGGAGCCAGGTGTGGCAGCAGCCACAGAGGTAATCAGTGGGCCAATGGGGAGTCATTCCACTCAGAGCGAACTGGCTGCCGAAGTACCTGGAATAAAAATAATCATTACTCCGCATTAAAGTCACTGTCTGTAAATATACCCCAAGCAGCAGTAAAGCACGCCTGCCGCAGCTCCTGCTATCAGGACACCTTAACGCGCGCACACGTGAATTTCTAAATGCAAACAACATAAATGCAAATATTTCGGAGGATGTGAAGACGTCTCTCTACACAAATGGTGTAAGAAAAGAAGGAGAAAAAAATCTGCTCCCCTGCTGATTCTGCAACATTCATCCCGTCATTACCAAGACGAGCTTTTAACAGAAGCAAACTGTTCTCCAAACATAACTCAACCAACTCAAAGCACATTCATTATCCCCCCTATAACTTATAAGTGTTATTTTAGCAACAGAAACCCCAACAGAGGCTTGAATTGGATCTCTCTCGCACATTTATTCCGCCTCTCAGTATTGCTGCCTTTGGAAAATGGGGATTAAGTCTGCATTTGGGAGAATTTAAATTGCAAATAAGGCTTTGTAATTGTTTTAGTCTTTAATCCTAGCAGGGAGGGCCTCACTGTAATGCAAAGTTGAGACAGGCGAACATCTCAGGCATTCATCTGAGGAAGGTCTGTGTTTGTGTCACCCCTCGCTTCAATGAGACTTAATAAGAAGGGCGTCCAATCGGCATCACGCACTTGCACACACACCCACACGCAGACGTGAACATGTGCGTGCATTCACCAGAACACGCGCGCGCACACACACACGCGCGCACGCACACCCCAACCAATGGGCTTAGGGCCGCTAGTTTATTTTGGTTGTGAGTTTGGGTGCCCAGCTGGTACTTGAGACTGGTGGACTGGCAGAGCAGTAGGAGACAGCAGACACACACAGACAGACACACACAGAGTTCCAGGGACACACTGTGCCAAGCTGCAATGTCTGCCAGTTACAAGCCTGCCCACTGCTACAAAGAGGCAGAGGAGAAAGGGCAGGATAGACTCTGTGTGTGTGTGTGTGTGTGTGTGTGTGTGTGTGTGTGTGTGTGTGTGTGTGTGTGTGTGTGTGTGTGTGTGTGTGTGTGTGTGAGAGTGTGTGTGTGTGTGTGAAAGAGAGAAAAGAGCGATGTGAGAATGGACAAATATATGAAAAAGAAAAGAAAAAAACTGAGGAGCATCTTTTAGAAAAGTTACGGTGTTTAATGATGAGACTCAAAGTGTCCAACAGAAAAAAGACTAACATGAGGGAGGAAGTGAAAAGATTTCCTCTGAAAGTTGAAGCTGCCGCTCAACATTTGCAAAGTTTGAATTAACCAGAGTCCTCTTTTTGGAAATCAAAATATGGTCACCTAATTTTTATTAGTTTTCATGGGATGCGGTGGGCTGTCAATGCAACCAACCATAAATAATCATACAACGAGGAAGCCCAGGAAATCCACAGAAACCACGTGGGGCAGGAACGACGTGCTCACTTGTCTCCTTTACTTTTAGGCTCAGAAAAGCTTTTGCGCCGAACGCAGACTGTCTGGCCACCACAATTCAGGTGAGTGATGATCTCTAATGTTTTTACTCAAAGCGATGGCCATGCTTTTCTTTTTTCACACTTTTTGTCATTTCTAGTCTGAATGAAAGTTCTATTTGTTTTTTATTCGGCCAAAAGGCACAAACTGAACATGATTCAGGACAGTAAAGGACGGCACGCTTTAAAGAAAAGACGCAAAGGCCATGAGAGGAAGAGAAACTGACTTCTGAAAGCAGTCCTGCCCTTGCTACCACTTCATTCAATCTCCATATCTTAAGAAAGATATCTCTATTGATCCCTTACATAACCTGGGTTGCTTTCTTTACTTGTAATTGCCATTATGCACACACTGCATGCCGTCTTATCTTCCCCTGAAATTTATTAATGCTCATTTAATCTATCATCTTACTGATTTTCGTGTCCTGACACAATTAAACACAACCTCCCAGTTCAGTGCGTCTCTTATTTACACACTTTGACAAACTTGTGATGACGTCATCAGAAGCGATCGCCTTATTAAGCCCTGACCTGCATGGGAGGTTCGCGTGTGCCTTCCAGGTTAGAAACGCTGGCCCCTCCTCTGTCAACAATGAAGGCCGACTTTAAAACTCAAACTCTTCTCACTGATGAAAGCTGACTTAATTGTGAATCCTGGTTAAAAGAAGGAAACGGCTTCTCGACTCCTAGTTAAACCAACGAGAGCGTATGCTTAAAGATAGCTTTGACTCGTATCTGCCTGACAATCCTTGCAACCGCCGTCAACGTTTTAGACCTAATGAGGAGCGGCAGTAATGGAGCGCTCCAAGCTTTTCTCTGGGAGGAGAGAACGGGGAGCGCCACAGCTGGGAAAGCTGACTGGAGACCGGCAGAGTTGTTTCACTTTGAAGAAATTTACTCAGTGAAACAGTAAAATCCACAATAACCACACAGTCGTTTAAGCTTCTACCAGGTTGTTCTGCCCTCTCCTCTGAGACTTGGGACACAAAGTTATAAAAGCACAGAGTCAGAGCAGCCTGCCAAAGGAAAGTTCAAAGTAAGCAGAAACAAAGACAGCAGAAGCATCATAATTGCAGTAATTTATGCCGTCAGGAGCCGGACAGTGTGCTTTTACACAATGGATAAATAGATAAATGAATGTGGTTTGGAAGTCGCCGGTGTCAGGGAGCTTCAAAGATGGTGAGAAAGAGGGGAGTGCGTGCATGTGTGTGTGTGTGTGTGTGCACGCGTGCGTGTGTGTGTGTGTATGATGCAGGCTTGCCAAGAGAAGCATCGCAGGCACCCCCAGCACGGAAGGTCGCCCTCAAACTTCCAGCCCCCTGACAAATTGCTCACTTCAATTCTCCACAGTAAACTGGTTACAGTCGAGGGCAAACAAGTGATGAATGCTGCTTTTTTTAATTATTGAGCCATAATTTGTTTCCTGAAAATGACTAAACTGAAAGAGAATTGGCAGCGTTCACCCGCTAGTTTCATTGGGAGAGATAAACAAATGCCCCAAGGAGTTTTCACTATTCCCCTGAATGTAGTATTCATTTAAAGCATTCGTTTAAATTTTATGGATGATGATGTTGCAACTAAGAGGGTATTCATGGGTAACTGGGTTAGGGAAATTAAATGGGACTGGGTTGGAAATCTGCATGCAAGGAGGGAAAGCACACGCTGCAGGGCCTAGCTTCTACAATAACTTTACGCGGGCAGATTGATGTCATTTATGCTGCTCTGGCTAGCGAGACACAAAGTATAGCTAGTACCAAAACTCAGATAAACTGCAAAACACACAGACTTCAAACAGAGTCCCCCGATGTCGTCGTACACCTCATTCTCCCTGCACAGAAACATCCCCTCCCCGTCTCCGTCCCCTGGATCGTCGTCTGCATCCATCCACGTCCCTGTCTGTCCCTGTCAAACACTGATCCAGTGGCTCGTGCTTACATAGCTGAGATCAAATGCTAAACCGCAGCTCGGTTTAAGCTTGCCCAGAATGAACCTGCAAGGAAGGGAATCATAAGCAATATTTGATCTTCTGCTTCTGTCACTTGTAGACCTCCAGCCGAACACGCACGCAGCTTGAGGGCAGCACTTTCAGGCTTTGCTGCCTTCCTCAGATAGCGAGAGGTATACACAGACAGAGGAGCCGACTGGCCTTTTTCATTTAGACTATAACAACGGTAAACAACGGCACACAAAGACGGCGTCCTCTCGCTCAGCGCCCGTCTGCCTGCAGCCTGCACTCCATGCACTGTTTGATATTAAAAGACGACAAGGGCGTGAACAGAGGAGGCGGTGGCAGTGGCAGAAAGGTAGAGAAGACGGGAGACGGACAGGAATGGAGACACAATGCTGTGGCACGCCGCTGATGTGTAGGCTATATTTAAAGTGAAAACAGCCAGCAGAATCTGTGAGAGGAAGATATCGCCGTGCCAACGCAGACTCCAGTCCTCTGCGTTGTCTCTCGCTTTCTGTCCTCATGCCTCCATCCATACCTACTCTGCCTATATTATGGATGTTATTATTATTCCTGCATGTCGTCATGTCGCCCCCGCTTCTCTCCTTCCCCCGAGCAAGGAAGCGGGCACTGCTGGCACCCAGCCAGATTACCCAATCAATCTCCTGTGAGAGGGAGGGAGGGTGGCGAAGGAGAGAGGGGGAGGAATAAGAAAGAGAGCGTGGAACAGAGAGGAAGGCAAAGAAAGCACGGCGGGAGGGGGTTGGAAGATGGCGAAAAAGACCTGAGAGGAACTGAAGCAGGGAAGGGAAAAAAAAACGGTGCAGGATGAGTAAATTTCATGAAAAAAAGAAATGGACGGGGACAAAGAGCGCTTTGACAGAGGAGGAAGGTTTCATGCAGACGTGTGGCATTAAAAAAAATAGCAAGTGAGCACCTGGTAAGGCAACGTAGTGAGTAGCAGTGATGGAAAGAAAAAGAAAAAAAACAGAAAATCCCACACAGAGTCCAGACAAAGGCTTGGCCATCAACGCTTGTTTACAGAGCGCAGCTCCTCCCATCGTGCCACCTGTTACTGTGGTCGAGCCTAACAAATGTTTAACCCGCTCAAAGAATAGCCAGGCAACAGCCAACACCGCATCTCCATTTATCTACGGTCTGCAAACGGCATGCTGGGAACAGATCAGATTAGGGCTGCGGCACTCGTTTTCCTGGTTGAAGTCACTCAGTGTACAGCAGAAGCAAGAAGTTAACTGGTCAGCCGACAGAAAATATATCAAATATATATGACAGCTGTTAGTCTGTCGTTAATCTGTTGGTCTTCAGACATGGTGATGTGATGTTTCAGATGAAACAAGACTGTAAGTAATGTAATGTTTTCTGACTTTTTTGACATTAATCAAGAACACAACTAGCAGATGAACTGAAAATTAAAAAAAATAAAAAAAAGTTTAAAAATTGAAGTTTTGCCAAATCGGAGGGTGACTGCAGAATTTTCTGTCGATCAAACAATCAAATATGCCTTATGTGTTCACGAGTGCGTTCATGGCGGTTTTCTTAATGCGCTCTATTTCGGGATGAGGTGAAATGTTCGAAGTCGAATCCCCGTTTTTGACTCCTCCATCTCAGCCATTACTGTGACGGTTTGCATCAGTAAGCTGAGAGCTGAGCGGAGTCAGTGAAGCACTGCGACGTGAGTGACGCACTTGTGGCACTAAATCCGTGTCGCTCCGCAGGCGGTGAACCCGGATTGGCGTGAATCGCAGATGTTTGGGGTTGCGACCTCTGGCTGGGGCAAAGCAAAATGTCTGCAACAGAGAGTCGAGCGGATCGCTTCCTGAAAGACTGTCTGTGACTGCAAGTGCATGTGCACATGTCTGAGATGGATAGAAGACAGAGACTCATTCTTGTGTGTGTGTGTGTGTGTGCGCGTGATCGTCCGTCAATATGTATGCTTTCTTCATCACAAAGCTCGCGTGCTTTAATCATTCATATTGAGTTACTAAAGACGTGCCATGTTCTTATAATCAAACACACTTCCTCAACAAAGTGCTCTTTTGAGGAACATCCAAATTCCAGCAGAAAAGAGGACCATGAGATGCGCGCATCTCTTTTAGGGAATAAACGTGATTAAAGGGCGACGTGAAGAGGAAGGACAGAAACACAATTTTGACAATTAAGACGACAAGCGCGAACACTCAAATTACTTTACAGAGGTACAAGACTCCAGGCTGTTCCAGCTCTTTATGATACGGCATCATCTCGCTTACTTTGAGTGTGTGTATTCATTTGCATGAGAGTGCGTGGGAGTGGGATATGCACACAAGCGCCGCTGCAAGTGGGAGTGTTTACGTGCGAGTGTCTACGATAGCAGATTCACCATTCGAGGGTGAAAGCAACCAGCTACCCTGCTAGTCAGAGGCCTCCAGTTCTGGGAGGGAGGCCAGGGCTCCAATCCCACCACATTCCCCTGGATTAGCTGTCAACCAGTCCCCAGATCTGGGGATTAGCACATTATATTCCATTATCTTTCCCAAACTGGAGAGTCCACAAAGTCTACATCATTGCTCTGAGAGGGGGCCAGCAGGACAGGGCTGAGTAAGAGGTGCCTTCAAATCGGGCCAAATTGAGCCAAACTCAGCTGAGCCAAACCAAATCTGTAACTAAGACTGTACTCCGGCTCAGCGTTGCCTGGCAACCAAATTAGTTTGAGGAAACAAATAAGCAAACAGTGTTCCTAGATATCAATTTTATGGCACTTTGCTGATATTTTCTCATTGTTGTCCGCAGCAAAGTGACAGCTTAGAGGCCAGGCAGGCCATAAATTAGGTGTAAGAAGAAGCATTAATAAAAACAGAAGCAATCCTGGTTTATCTCACACACGTTCCCCGTCGACCGCTCCAGCTGAGCAGCACACAGAGTGGAGTGCGTGGCTCCCGGGAGCCGTGTTGTTTTTCAGTCCGTGATCCGGGCGGACTCGGGGGAGCGAGGGAGCCGTTATCAGCAAGGGGCCGTGATAGAGACTCGATCGGGCCGTCGGTCTGCGGGGACCGAGGAGCCACAGTTAATCAGAGGCCGACAGAGCCCTCGTCACCCCGGGGATTCACGCGCTTCGACCCTGACGCTCTGGCTCTCGCCGTCACGCAGACGCACAAAAGCACGCGCGGGATCGGTCACAACAGCACAGGTGCTCACTCGCACCTTCTCGTGCACTTTAGCATTGTCAGAGCCTCAGCCACACGCTCTACGCTTTATTAGGACTGCTACGCCAAAACAACTCTGCAGCTTTAATCAGCAAAGCATGAAAGCAAAGAAATATAATTTATAATTTTCTTTTATAATCAAGTAGCACCAGGTCCGCGATCACCGACTCAAACTGAAAAAAGACTTTTTTCTTTCTTTTTCACCTTTGGCCTGGATTTTCAAGCACATTCAGTCGTCTGCGTCTCATGCCTGTAAAACATTAAATCAGGAAGGTTAATGCTCTAAAGACGATATTTTAACCCAGGTGCATTCTCTTTGTCCTAAACCTCACTAACTAGTTTTGTGCCTATACCTAACCAGTGAGTGAAAGCAAAGGTGAAAAGTGAGAGTATTTAAACGTAACATACAACAGACAGTTGCTCCTCATAAATATAATTGTTTCTGCTTCTCGAACACACCTACCCATGTTGACACAGAGAATTTTCTCTTCATAGCATACACTAAATTAATTGCAGGAGCTATAAATAGCCACCTGCTTTCCTTGTGTGAACTGATGCTATGTTGTCTCTTATTTGTAATACAGCGTTTCCTTTTCCTCTCTGCTGTGGTCCTCGCCGAGGTGATAACCTGCGTTACGTTTTTGCACTTTTTTCCATTCACAGTTACACATTTGAGACCGCCGGCTCAGGCAGACATGTTTTCTCTTCCCAAATTGTCTGCTGAGCGTCTCAGTTTTAAATTCTGTGAAATTTGTACTTCTTTCTTGCATTTCTTTTAATTGCCGTGTCCAATAACTTGAGGTGCAAACACTGATTTTATATGCCAATGATTAAATAAGGGAGTACGTGGGTACAATTTCCCAATGAGTAAGATTGATAAAAGAGGACCCTGCTAGACTTTCTTTTTCGTCGCATTTGTATCCAGATTTCTGCATTTGTGCGTGCACACAGTTTCCTGCACCTTGAGTCTCTCTCTGCTACATCTCTTTTGGAAAATTGTGAAAATGTATAAAACACCTGCACATTGCATGCACACAGGCATCATCACGTGAAACCATAAAATGACAAATATCTATAAACTTGCAATAGCAGCAAATCAGCAATTGCGAGCTGAGAGTTTGCACAGGCTGACCTTGTGAACTTGAGTGAGGTCGAAGATCAAAAACAGAGCATCTCAGCAGTTCTGAACGCTCATCAAGTTCCTCTTTAGGATGCGTGCATCACTTTATCACAGCACCAACAGAGCACCCGCCTCCTCTCTCTACCTCCTGCACCAACAAAGTTAATTTTTCAGTAAAAACAAGCTCAATAAACCTCTGAACCTGTGATTCACGTCAGCACTTTAACTTCTAAACTGCAGCTTGACTCTAGGTTTCATCTATGCAGTCCAATGGCGAGGAGCAGCAGCAGTGATTTGGAATCTCAGCTAACCGATTTACGTAAACAAAGACTGAAACACGTTTAAAATACATCAGCAGGTTGGCAGAATTTCAAGCCAGAGGTTCAGACATTTATTGACCAGGGCTGTCAAACCAGAGCCGTTAAATAGCTGACATGCAGGTATCCAGCTGGCCTACCTCTGGAGAAAGGTGTAGGAAATTATATGGCATTTAGATTAATTAGACACAGTTGTCAGATTTAATTAACTACTAGGTTTAATTAACCATGTAATTAATCTTATGGTGGTCCAACACATGCACACACACAGAGGCAAGTCGAGGAGACGCACACATCAACCAGTGCCCGTGCTGACATGCATGGTACATGCGCGACAGATGTAATCTGTTCAGCTGACAAGCGCTCGCACTTTTGCCGTCAAACCTCATAAGAGAGTTCAACTGGACGGGTGACAGGCTACGAGCTAAAACGGCCGGAATGAAACACGGATGGCGAGAACCGCACCTCTAATCCATTTCGGGTTTAACTTCTGCCCGGGTGGAACGATAATCTCGCAGCTGAAGCAGCCTGTCCAGTCAACATCCGCACACCGTGTAATCCTTACTCAAATATACACCACGCGGCATGATGCAAATATTTATCATAGTGTGGACAAGCCAAAAGAGAAAACCCTTGCAGCTAAAGAACAGAAAACCAATTTGAAAAAAAAAGATGACAGAAACTGAGGAGGTTAAGCCTGCGTGGTCCGCAGTCACGAGAAAACAGCTGCTCGCTTTGTGCCGGCCTGCAGAAAACGTGCACGTCTGATCTACTGGCCTGACTGTGCAGAAGACGGGGGTCACGGGGGGCCCAGGCCCTGACCTTGCAGCACCCAGGCCATCCTCTGTAGCCACAACTATCATAAGCAGCTATTGCGTGCAAATGTGTGTGTAGATGTGCTTGTGCGATCAGCCAGCTGCTTCATGTGATTTGACCTTTAATGAAGCCACGAGTGGACCGATAAATAGCCAGGCAGTACAGTGACCTTTAACCTTGGCAACAGATTCACTAGAACAGGAAGTGTGGCCACCAGCTGAGCTGCACCGCTGAGGCAGCTGATAGGGAAAAAAATCAATGTAATCAGTCAGATCAAAGTTAAATATTGAACATTGCCACAAACACCCTATTGGATTTTAAAAATTCAAAGATGGAAGTCTAAGGGCTTTCCCATAAAATATACAAGTGATGTTCACGGGTGCTGCATTTTTTAAAAGCACGCCATTTCAGACGTCTGGCTCGCAGCGAGCCCCGTCCACAAACAGAGGCTGCAACCAGGAAGAGCAGACGCGCAGAGAAACACAAACGTGTCAAAACAAGAACCAGCAGCATTATCTCAAACAGGATAGTCCCTTCTTTCTGATGCACAGTCTGTGTGATCGTGGGTGCTCACGAGCGTGTGGAAGCGGTGGATGTGTGTGTACTTGTACACTGCGGGAGGGTTGGTTAAGTTCACTCACATAGTCATGGAAAGCCTTGGCCTCGCTGGAATGTTCGCACGTCTCCCTCCGGTCCGGGGCAGCGCAGTACAGATCCCAGAATACACTGTGCACACAGGACAGCGACAGCAGTTAGACACTTTCATCGGTGAGCCACAGACAACCAGGTTCATGGCAAAAAGTGGTTAAAACAGGAGTGTTAACAGAAGAACATCATCTAGATGTTTAAAAAAGCAGAGCAAGTATAAAACGATTTCTTGATACCTCAGTTTGAGACAAACTTTTCAAAATTAGACCAAGAAGCCGTCAATGTCAGTATGAGTCACGAGCTCCAGTGACAGCACTTTTCAATGTTGTCGCAACAGAACCATCCAAAGAACATAAAACGGCACAGGTGAACCAAAACATCAGTGTGATTGGCTGATTCTTGGTCCTGATTAAGAAAAGTTTCTAAGAGCATGCGTTTCAAAATGAACAACATTATGATATGAACGAGAAATTATCTGATCACAGGGCGTCCAAAAGAAACGGCAGAGCCTGTGATAAGACCTGACAATGTGCTTGACGATGACAACTGCTAGCTGTGACTAACAATTATTTTCAGTATTGATAAATCTGCTGATCGGTGTCTCTACTGTCATCAGAATTTTAAAGGCTGACACCTTTCATTTGCTTGTTTTGTCTGACTAGCCACAAAAAGATAATATTTTGTAGTGAGCGCATCAAATTTGATCATTTTTGCTTTAAAAACCATTTAAATCTCAGCACTTTTCCAGCCCCCCCCCCCCACACACACACACACACACACACGCACACACACACACGCACACGCACACACACACAGCAGGCGTCTCTTTAGCCTCCACACTACTGCACAGTCCAGCCAGCAGCTCAGGTCCAATTTACCAGGAAGGACTTCCAAATGTGGCCTGTACCAGTGACCTGCAGGTTATTGACCAATCAGCTGTGATTATGTTACTTACTGCCCAATCAGCAGTCTTCATATTAGTTAATTAGACCAATCTAACTCCTTCAGGGCATCGGAGGCTAACGGGTCCCGCTCCAAATGGGCCCTTAATTACTGCACTGAAATAAAGGAGCTGCTTCTTCTCCTTGGTGCTGACTTCACGGACAGAATA
>VURO01011387.1:20884-44290 GCA_015108175.1 Pelvicachromis taeniatus
ACCCCCCCCACCCCCCCAAATGACTTTTTCCAGGAAGAAGGAAATCCGAGACAACATACCTGTGTGGCCTTTGAAGACTGACCACGGAGATAACACTACTGTTCATTTCCTGGTTGTTTATTACAACACTGAGCAGGCAACCATACACCGTAAAGAATGGGGAGATGTAGCTATGCACAACTTACGCTACTCTATAAATTTGAGTTTTGGGGGTTTTGTTTTTTTAACACAATGAAATGTCACCGTAACCATGTCAGTTATAAAATGGGCATACTGTGGACCAAATACATCATGTGGAAAGAGTGTATCGTTTGAGTGGGTGATCAATCCCTGTTTTAGTCCATTCAGACTTTTTTTTTTTTTTTTTTTGCTTAAGTGAATGTACCATGTTAAATAAAGTTAATATTCTTGCATACTTATGTGTTGTAACACACGGCTAAATCTCCTAAGACTGAAATGCCATCGTGTGGAAAGGATCTTTAACACTTTCCTACTGCTGAAAAACCAACTCTTGTCAGTGTGTTGCATTGTCACACACATCATGGTAAGTCTGGCGAACGGATTGTAAAACGCAGTCTGATGCGAGGAAAGGCAAATATGCAAAGAATGCAGCGTGATTAATCATTAAGGCACAAGCTGGCCTGCAGTGAAATGTGTTTTGTTTTTTTGTTTTTTTGGGTAACTGTTTGCACACCAGAGTCATTGAGAAGACCCCCGGTTACCTGTTCAGGGTAATAAATGGCCTCTGCAGCCTCTTCCTGAAGTAAGTGCTTATAGTTCCTGATGCCTTTTTATCTCCACGCTGTGCCGCAGACATCACCCGGTTTCCCTCTGGTGAGGGTCGCTTGGTTTCGACCCTCTTCAGAAACTCTGATCTCTCCTTTGGGTTTTTCCTTCATGTACAGTACACTACTGGGTGTTTTCCCCACCCAGTGCATTCGCTGCAGCCTCAGTGAGGTCACTTTAACATAATACATGTCTTTTAGGAATACTTTGCAAACAAACAGGGCTTCAGGGGATTCGTCATCTTTGATTCGCCCCTTTTTGGGGTCTTATGTCCCTTCACAAGCTTCTGAGTTATTTATGAGACCAGCATTGATTTTAATAAGTTGTACTGTGCCAATGACATGCACTTTTTCTGCCCCCAAATGGTTACGTTTGGACTCTTACTTGTACTTTAAGGTCGGAAAAAGAATACATTTGCTTCTTTTTATCATATGGATTCAAATGTTTGTGAATGCAAATAAAACCAGATTTGCTTGTTTTGTTTTTTTGTTTTTCTTCCTTTTTAAAGAAAGCTCAGGCTTCTTTTTAAAAGCGTGCTCAGTTTCCAAAAGCACTTCAGTATATTTAAGATGACAGATGATCTTTTCAAACAGCGCGAAACACATTATTGAATGTAATGGTTTTTATGTTTTCTCTTCAATCGTTTGCAGACCTTTTTGTTCGGTTTTTGAAACTGTTACTTTTTCCTATGCACACGCGCCCTTTGCTGTCACCTTCTGAAAATAGGGAAATTCGTTTTGTACTCTTTGTTTTTAATTTCAGTTAAAAAAAAAAAATCTTTTTGTACCTGCCCTCCTGTATTCCTGAGACTGAGGACACCAGCTTTAGTAAACGATAATATAAACTTTTTACACTGTTTTTACTTGTCTCTTTCAAATTGATGAAATAAAAGGTCTTAACAATAGCTTTGTGGGCTCTTATTGTGAAAGGGCTTTCAGTCCAAGACATATATCAGTTATAAAGCTCAGAACTCGGTGACGAGCTATTAACCTGCAATATTAGACCAGATAAATAGTGCTGTGTTGTGTTAGCGACATTTATTTTTAGGGCTTAGTGGAAAAAATGCACTTTTCCAGCACCCTAATATTTGTTTCGGGTTTTGATTTTTCTTATTTCAAGCAAATCTCAGTTGCAGTTTTAATTTTGTTTTACTGTGGTATTTCTTTAAAAAAAAAAAATTAGCAAAATTTTATAAATTATAACTTTCCTGTATCTTTAACACCAAGTGTATCATATTTTTTTTACACGGGTTTTCATGAGTTTTTGAGACCTCTACATAATTTTTTACTCTTGGAAAATCTGAATAAATTCCGCAATATGTTTTTAATTGTATAATACTGTAAATTGCAAAAATACCAAATGTTGCAAAAATGGTAAAACTCATATATCAAAATTGATTTCTCTTTTTTTATGTGCTCAATAAACACAGTTTTTAAAAATTAGAATTTTCTGGCCGTTATTTTAGGGTTAAGCTACAGTTTGCCTCTTTGAAGTCATAATCCTACTTATCTGCAGAGGTTTTGAGCCACCCTTCATTTCTTTACGATATCCTTCAAAAGAGCCACACTGTCTTAAGTTTTAAAGTGTTCCTGAGAAATATTTCTCTGGACTTTCTGAAAGTCTTTCAAAGTTTTTCCGGCTGCTTTTTTTTGCTCATTTTCAATTTAGTTTTGTTATTTAACGCTCACCTATAAATCATTCAAGCTTAGAAAAGCAACAACAACAAGAAAGATGGACCAACATTCTATTTAGACATAACACACAATTTATCAACAACCCAAGATGGCACAGCACAGGCATAAAATAATATTTTGTACCAATAAGGTGATTCCCAAAGATTTGTTAGCTGAGTACTTGGCATATTTGGGCATGGTGTGCAGTGTGTCCTTAGAATATTTTGAAACTGATGACATGCATCTAGCCCTTCAGTTGATCCATCCACTATTTGCTAGCAGTGGAAGGGTTGCTGTCGAGAAGTCATTCTTAAGGAAGAAAATTGCATGAGAACTGAAATAGAAATCAGTGAGATGAAGTCTTTTTAAGTGATGAATCAAAATTTTACATTTGTGGTGCAAATCATAATTAATAAGGAGAATTTCAAGAGAGAGATACATCGGTGAGTGTCTGTGTTTGGGGAGTAAAAGCATATCTGAAGAGAAAAACAGACAGTGAAACATTACCAGTCATGGATTGGCCTCCGCAGAACCCAGACCTCAACATTATTGAAGCAGTGTGGGATCATCTCGACAGAGGACAGAACAAAAGGCAGCCAACATCTAATGAAGAGCTTTGAATGTCCTTCAAGAAGCCCGGAGATCTGTTCCTGAAGAATACTTAAAAACACGATAAGAACTCTTATCTAAGAGTTCAGGCTGTGCTGAAAAATAAATGTGGTTGTAACAAATGCTGACTTTCAAATCTCATTAGAGTGATAAAAACTATGTTTTTGCCTCATATTTATTTCCATGTGTTTGCACTTTTCAATAAATTGCTGCACATATTTCCCATTTTCCAAAGAAAGAAAAAGACTACGAGTGTCCGAAGACTTTTACACAGTGCTGAAAAGACATTAGTATTTATGAAACAAAAATACTGATTCAGCTGGAGATGATGTGAATTACTGACATACTACTGTGTAGATTTAAAAATAAGAAGTAAGAAAAGCTTTCAAATAAACTGGTAAGTAGATGTAATCTGCCACTAAATTGTGAAAGAAAAAAATTGGATGCAGGAGTTTTGTTTGCCTAAACCTCACTGTGATCACACCCCACAGATAAAACATGGCTAAGTGTGTGTGACAAATGTTCCAGCGCTCAGCGCCTCTGACTGTGTCTTGGCTGTGCTCTCCACCTCTGCAAGACTGCTCAGGTCCGTGTCTGGAGCTCTGCAGCTGGTCTGAGACGAGGAGAGATGCTCCCCCCGGGGCCTCGGGCAGATGGTACAGTCTCTGGAGCAGATGTTGACAGCCAGGGCTCACAGTCTGTCTTTTGGCCAGCTGCAATGCACAGCGTCACACATTGACTGCGAGGTCTGACCCAGTGTGGAGCTCACATGACAAAAAAATAAAATAAAATAAATCCCTTACCTGATTCCAACTGCATTTCACCAGCACACAAAGCAAAGTGTGGTGGTGATGAGGTAAATCTGGGTGAAATGCACAGTCCCACATCGATTTGTCTAAAGTTTCCTAAATTTTAAGCTGTATAGACAGATAAACAACATTAATGTGTTGACCCCACGTCAACACTTTAATTGCTTTCTGCAAAAGCAGAAAAAGTATAACGCCAGCTGCACAGAAACAGAACCACAGTTACTGTCTGGTTTATGGGAATTTCACAAGTTTTACTCCATGCAGTGATGTCACCGTGAAAGTATATGCCTCTCAGAGACTTGTCTCAGTGCTGACTCATGAGGCCTGTGGAAGAAAGTGGTGAATTGGTGAAAGAGCAGGTTTTAATCATAACAGAGCTGGGTGTTTTCTGTTTAGAGGGAAGGCCCTCAGAAACCGGTCAGACCTGCTGATTAATACCTTTTTTAGGTGGAGGGCAAATTCAGCTAAACCCAACCACATTTGCCTCACAGTGAACTTAGTGTTTTGGAGAACATAATGCAAAAATAATTTCAGGTATGTGTGAAAAATTGTGTTTTCATTGCACACAAATGCACCATGAATCAGTAAAATGTGTTAAAATAGACTGGATGGTGACCCTTTTTTTTTCTTTCTTACGCCCGGTATAAACACAGTAAGTCATTGTGACCTTGTGGCTTCTTTGAAATTTCCTGAATGAATCTCGTGACGAAATCTTTTTTTTTTTTTCTTTCCCCCGGAGCAGCTCTACTGTAAATTGAAACTAGAGCGCCATCTAATGGGTGCAAGGCTCCTGTCTTTGGATTCACATTTTTTATAGCCTGCCATCGTCTCCAGAGTTATGGTTTTATTATAACTGGATGAAAGTGATTATCACCACCTCTGACTTATCATGCGCTTTGCACACTTTTAACTAATTAGTTTATTTTAACGACGAACTCCTACTGTTCGTACTCTTAGAGCGTGTTTCTCCCAAGCGCATTCATTTCTTCTATTTAGACGGGAATGCGTTGCCAACGTGAAACACAGGATAAACAAAGTCCGGTCGGGACATGAACACAGCCATAGATCGTCTATAAAAGCAGTTACTCACCAGATAGCGACTAGCGCTATCCAGTGCTGCACATGCGCATCAAAGTTCTGAATTTATTTAGCTAATAGATAACCGTTTACTTACGCTACAAACAATTTCTGAAATTAATTCAGATGTTAGAACTTTTCAACAGTATATAAAATAAATTAGGCTCATAAAAATCCACGCAAACAAACGTTAAACATTAATCAAATTAATGGCAGCCGATATTAAAGAGAAATCAATTAATGGCAGCCGATATTAAAGAGAAATCTATAAATAAAGTAATAAATAAAAATGAAAAAATAAAGAAGGTTGGTAAACATTTAAGCGATATATTTATTTACAAAATATACAACACTTTTCCTCTGGACACGACCCTGATCTTTCAGCTTGAAAGCCGCCGCCATCTTTTCTGCTCCGGGAAACCGGACAGAGTGAGAGCTCTTACTCTCCTCTAACCTCTCGGAGAGGGGAAAAAAAAAACGCTTTTGATGGGGACTTGTCAAGCTACGTCAGCCCGACGGGAGAAGACGCGTTTGAGGTTTGAGTTTCGTCAGGTTGTCATTCCCGGAGGAAGGTGAGGGTGTGATCGACATTTACCTGCTCGTTGTCACCTGGTGAGCTTGTTGTAAGTGAGTGTCGGTCCGACGTCGAATTTCCAAACTGCTGTGGGACGACAAACACTGAATTTACTCAGGAGTAAAACGGAGAAGGCTTTAAAGGTGAGTCCGTGTTGGGGGAAAATCGTTTGGAGATCGCTTATTTCGGTCAAGCCGGAGGCTCACGAGCGTTAGCTAAACAACCTCACCGACAGACTCCCAACAGCCCCCTGTTTCATTAAAAATAACTTTAGTGGTTTAGTTACAAGAGTGTAAGCAGGTTGTAATTTAAAATATAAACACTGGCTTGTATTTTTTCTGTGCCAGTAATGGTTAGTTGGCAAAGGTTACAGGAAGTTAAACCTGCGCTGGAAGTTTGAATTGTTAGCCATCGTTACCTTACTCCTCACAGGAGCCATTTGCAACAAGTTTCCCGGCATGCTTCATTAAAAAGATAAACTCTAATATCGCTTAAGATATCTGTGTTTGTGACTTGTGTGAACATATTGTGCCGTGTAACCTGTGCTGACGAGTGAAAATGTAGCTACAAAAATGGGCTCCGTTTTTGTATGGTATTACAGCAGTAGTAATACAGGCAGACAAGTGGTTGGATAAAACGATCATGTAACTGCAGTGAGGGCTTTTCTTTGTTTTTTAAAAAATGATATTCAATATTGTTCAGATACTAGCAAAATATGATTAATGCCAAAAGCTTGAAAGTTTCTGCCAAAACAAAGTCGTCCACTTAATTAAGTGAAATTAAATAAAATATGGCCAAACAGAAGTGCTGGAGGAAACCAAAAAACACAAGACATTACAATGAAATACTGCCTAAAAAGCTCGATATAAAACACTGAGCATCTATAGTTCAAAAATCAATGAAACGAATCATTATAAATAGACAATAAATAGCCTATTAAATGTGAAGAACGAGCACAGTAAATTTCAGATAACATTAAAGTAGGATCAAGTTTTTGACCATCCTTAGATATATTTTGATTGTTGTCTTTTCCCAGGATGCCAAGGTCCTGACTCGCGACCCCAACATGAGTGTGACATCATGGTTTCTGGTGAGCAGCTCTGGCATGCGCCACAGGCTGCCACGTGAGATGATCTTCGTGGGCCGGGACGACTGCGAACTCATGCTGCAGGTGAGTGTCACGCAGAGTGTAGTACGTGACGTTCAGGATGCTCAGGATAAGTCGCATTACTCGGCACTGATTTCTGACAGGACAGCTGGTCATGCAAGTATGTGAAAAACCAGCGGGAGGTTTCTGGCATGCGTCCTGTGTGCATTGTAAAGCACTATACAAATGCAGGCCATTTTTTTTTTTTTTTTTACCATTGTTATGCGTCCTGGTGTGTGTTACCAGGTGATGTGTCTTCACACAAAGTTGCCCCTCACAGCCTCACAAACAGTGACTTAAAAACTCAACTAAAGCATTCCCATGTGTTGTTTTTCCATGCTCTGTGTGCCACAAACACAATTTCTTTGTGGGTTTTGTGTAATATTCTCCTCCCATTTTCTTCTCACTCTGTATTTAGACCAGCAAAGGAAGAATGTTGCCTCGGCAGCAGTTGTTTATACTTTCCTTAGTTTGTGTGTTATGTGCAGAAAAGCCCTGCAAACCACAGAGGTCTGCTGGATTGAAAAGTTGCTCATGTCCACATTTAGGCGTCACCGGCTCAAAGGAAAAACCTCATCCTTTTTCCCAGCCTGAAATGATGCAGATATTTCTAGTGCTTGGAGCTTCTTCCTGACTTGGCACATAGCCTGTCCCTGCCCTATACTGTCTTTAATGTCTTAAATGTTTTGGCTTTCTTGGGCTTTTTTTTCTCTTCTTTTTCTTTATTCTCCCTCATTTAAATTGTGTCTGAAAGTTTACAAGAAGAGAATCCTGTTTGACATGAGAGGCACAGATCCAGCTTAAGTGAAATTTTATCAAACAGCACAATTGAGAACCTCGCCTTGAAAGTCAGGACTTTCCATGAGTACTAGTGTTTGATCAGTCTGCATCTCCATGAGAAGTAATTAGACCGTACTCCCCTACAATGATACTGAGTGCCTTTTGTTTCTAATTCAGTGGCCTGTTATTGTTTCTTAGAGCCAGAGATCATGTTGTTTTCCTCTGATAAAGGGTGCAAAGGGAAGCTAAGGGCTACAAGTTGTGAATTCGGGTCTGTTAAGCTAATCAACAAATTGATTAACCAACAGTAAAAACTTACAGTAAGTTATTTAAAAGTTGTGCCAATAAATACAGACTGCCTCCGACTGCTGTTTATCCCACTTAGGGTTTGGAACAGTTTATGACAAACTTATAAATTGTCCACTGAATGACGGTGTTAATTTAGCAGACAAGTTTGGCACTGAGTGAGTTTGCTCGCGGTGAGGCTGTAACGAGGAGAGAAGAAAAAGTGAGTCAGTCTGAATCACTGGCTTAGCCTGAACTTAATTGATGAAAGTGCATTTTTACTCTGCTTAAATGAATAGAATACCCTGTTATTGTCGTTGTACATGTACAACAAAATTGTGGGTACTCCACACAACTGTGTAATAGCAGATGTTTGCACAAAGACTTCAGCATTCAGCGGAGATATTGGTAGATTAGGGTGAACAGTTAGTTTAATTTACTGCAGAAGTTGTTTGATGGTGAGAGTGTATTGGCACACCCAAAGAGATTTTAGCCTTTAAAAATAATTCCTCCTTCAATTCCATCCATCTTCTTATCCACTTCAGGGTTATCATCAGTGGAGACGTTGCCAGTCTATCACAAAACTAACACAGAAAGACCACAACTATTCACACTTGCATTCACACCTATTATCAGTTTAGAATTGCCGGCTAACTCGATCTTTTGCGTATCTGTGCACTGTGGGAGGAAGCTCAAGTACTCTGTGAGAACCCAAAGAGAAAATGTAAACTCCACGCAGAAAAGCTGCAGCCTGCTGGTGGACCTTCTTGCTGCAAAGCAGCAGTGCTAACCACTGCTCCATCTCAGAGTTTCCTAATGAAAATATTTGTGCACAGTCTTGTTAATTGGAATTATATGCAAACCAAATTAACAGACTTTTTAGGTATCAAAAATAAGTACTGCGGCACAGCAGTGCAGTGCTGTTGCCTCGCAGCATTAAGGTCCTAGGTCTGCATCATGCTGACTGGCAGTGACCTTTTCACTGTAGAGTTGGCATCTTCTCTCTGAGTACTCTGTTACCCCCACAGTCCAGACACATTTATGTCAGGTTGACTGCTGATTCTGAAGTGGCTGTAGATGTGAATTTGAGCATGAATGATTAGCTCTCTCTCTCTGTGTTAGCCCTGTGATGACCTGGCAATCTGTTCAAAGTGTACACCACCTCTGAACTCTGATAGACTTCAGTTCCCCTTCAACCCTAAACTGAATAAGCAGTTAAACAGACATAATTTCTGATGGACTCAGTGACTAAAGGTCCATATAGCTAGAATTCATACTGTCGCAACCTTCCAAAGTCCCAGTTATAATCCAGAAAAATCTTACCTTGGATCTCAATTTAGAATCTAAATGATTGATCACAAATATAATTTCATGTAATCAGTTTGTCAGCACATCATGGCTTTTTTTCACATTTGTTTCAGTCTCGGAGTGTGGATAAACAGCATGCTGTCATCAACTATGACCCAAATACAGATGAACACATGGTGAAGGACCTGGGCAGCTTGAACGGGGTGAGTGGGTCTGTCTTTACTTCCAAACTTTGTACTTCAGCTTGTGCGAAAAAAGTCTGGTGTCCCTGAAGGCTCGTGTTTCAACTGCAGTAAATCGCTGAGTACAAAACGATGTCTGTGTGCCAGAGACGGTTGGGCAAACAGTGACAATTGGGAAGCCCCCCTCCCAAAAAAATCTCTCGATCTCACCCCGTTGCCTTGTCCCTTTGCTGCTGTTGCCACTTCACTGCACCATTATCCCAATGAAATCCAGAGCTGAGCCGTGGGAGAAACCGTTCATTGTTCTCAGCGTTTCTTTTGGCCTTTGCAGCTAAACTAATCAGAGCAGAACAGTATGAGGGCCTATAACTGAAATCCTTCCCCAATTACCTTTGTTTAGTCTGTGTAGAATGAGATCTGCTGTTTTGTGCACAGTGTTATCCTTGTTTCTTTATTTTTAATCATCTGAAGGTAAACCGAGTAACTCCTCTAACCGTTTGTTAGTTAAGGGAGAAGTTAAAACAAATTGATGAACAAATTGCACCGGCATGGCTACACGTGTTTCTTTCCACCTGGCCATTAAGGCATTTTACAAAAGCTTACTGACATTGCATAACAGCATAATCTGATCAGAGTTTTAACGTGTCGGTGGATTAACTTTCAACGGGGAAAGGTCCGCTGGCAAAGCACCTTACGGTATCCGAGTGCTTGGAATTAGAGGGCCTGTCACCTGTGAGGCGGCACATTTCCTTCATGAGCGAATGAACAGTGAACGCTATGAATTTTGTTTTGTTTTTTTCTGTTTTGCAGACATTTGTGAACGACCTCAGAATCCCAGACCAGACATATATCACCCTAAAGCTGTCCGATGTCATTCGCTTTGGTTATGATATCCTTTTTTTATACTTAAAAAAAATAAATTCAATTCTATTTATATAGCGCCAAATCACAACAACAGTCGCCTCAAGGCGCTTTACATTGTAAGGTAGACCCTACAATAATGCATACAGTGAAAAAACCCAACAATCATATGACCCCCTATGAGCAAGCACTTTGGTGACAGTGGGAAGGAAAAACTCCCTTTTAACAGGAAGAAACCTCCGGCAGAACCAGGCTCAGGGAGGGGCGGCCATCTGCTGCGACCGGTTGGTTCTATGTTGTTTATGCCAAATTCTCCCATGCTGTCACTTAAATCATCTTTCTTCACCATTGTGTTGCCAAGTTTGAGCTTCAGCACAGTGTCTTGATTATGTCCACTTGTCTAAATGCATTGACGCCATGTGACTGAGTCGATAACTAGATGTTTCTCTTAACAAGTGTTTGGTGATAGTATATATTGTCTGCCAGTGTGATAAAGCGTTAAATATGAGCATTCATTTTTTTGAAGTGTTTCAAAACCATAGTTTAAGTTTGGATTTTTTTTTTCTCTTATGGAGGAATATTACAGCTACTGGTTTCACACAGAGGTGGTCAGTGTGATGTGATCTGAGCACAGGTTAGGAGGTCCTGTTAACCTGCCAAGATATCCTTTCTCTTTAATGATCTGCTGTTAGCAAATTGATTGGCTCTGAGGTAAACTGTGTTGAGGTACACTTGAAACATCTGCAGGGTCAACGGCTGAACTGCACAGCTAATGTGTCTCTGCCAGAAACTGAAACATCAGGGAACAATTAATGAGCCAGCTAATACTGAGACCGAGACTGACATCCAGCACTCTGCTCTCACATTTAAGTGGAAACAGATGGGTTACTGTAACACTTTTCTAATAAAAAATTATATAGTTGCACTAAAAAGAAATACAATAATCTACATCAGCCTGGCAACAATTAACTGACCTATGCACTGAATCTCTGCAACAGGCAGAAATAAACAGTAGTAGTGTCAGAAATACTGAGGTTCAGTTACTCTTCAGCTTTTCTTTACATTTGAGTTAGCATCGACTGAGATTAAAACAAGCCTGCATAGAGTAAAATCCTGATTTTCAACACTAAATAAACACAGTCAAGGTCCTTTAACTTTTGAACATTTTTTGTTTTCAAAATGGATTTCTATGAAACACACTGTCCTGAGCCAGGTGGGTTTTCTCACATTCTTATTCAGACTTACTGTTAGGTACAGATCAATAGTTGCTGGACACTGGTAAATCTCTACTTTCCCTACCAAACCCTATCCCAGGCAGGGTAAACTGTTCTCTTCCATCCCTTATAAGAGTACCAAACTTTATGCCCTGTGCAAAAAATGGTTGAGTCTCTGTAGTTATTTTTCTGCTTCATGACAACCATGCGGGGAAAGGTTTTTTTTTTTTTTTTTTTGCAATTCAGATGTGTAAAGTTTAATAATGCATGAAGCTCATTAGTCATATACTTGCCACTCTGAGTGACACATGGAATCTGATAAAGCTGCTAGCTGCTCGTGAGGCTTCACCTCAGCTAGAAGTCTTGCTAACTCAAATTTCCTGACTGTGGTTTTGAAGAATTTTGAGACAATTATCTGGCTTGCAACATGGTTTGCAGTGCTGTTAATGTAGCAGTCCATCCAAAAATTCTGTGCTCCAATTTTGAAGAGGAAAATTGTTCCGTTTCAATTGGTTTGTACCGAGCACTTATTAGCAGATATCTGTATAAGTGACAACTTAAATTTCCACCCTTTTTGTCAAAATATGTTCAACAGTGGTTGATAGTGATGGCTGTAATGCTAAAGATGAGGATTTGAGACTTTGCAAAACAAGGGGCGGCTTCAAAGTGGTGACATCCATCTTTTATGTACAGTCTATAGCAGCAGTCTCAAACTTAAATGAGCGGTGGGCCACTGCTGGCACTGTCATCTCATTGGAGAACCACTTTAGTGTTCAAGTTGTACAAAAAACACCTAGAAATATTTCCAAAAAATGTAGTGTTTTGTTTGCTTTTTAAAATTTTAAATATTGTATAACGACACAAAACTGCAATCATAAACACATTTTTTTTCTTGTGCGTAACTAACTGAAGCCTTTTACTGAACAACCAAATAAATAAATTGGTACTCACTATCTGGTCAGACACGTGGCAGCACTTCTGCTATAATTTTGTTCATATTTAACAAAATAAAGTGTGCACATTCGTTTTTGACTGCTAGTGAAAATTGTTTTCTTTACAAATAACTCTCTCACTGAACTAACGCAGCCAACCCCTCAACATGTTTGTACTCTCTCTGCTCATGTTGCCCTCATGTTAAATCTTTATTTTAGATTGCACTCAACAACAAACAAATCCTCCCTAACAAAACAAGTAACTTCAAGGGCCAAATTGCAGCATATTTCTTTACATCAATATACGGGCCACAAGAAAGGAGTGACGTGGGCCGCACGTGGCCCCCAGGCCGCGAGTTTGAGACCTCTGGTCTATAGTCTCTCCCTATTGCCTTTAATTAAAATATGTTTTTAAGGGCTGATCAAATATTCTCATCTTTACATAAAACAAAACAGTGAAACATTTCTTCCTTTTCTTCTGAACTGTCACACCGAAAAGTTTTGTCACTTTCTCCCTGTTTTTATTAAAACTGAAATTACATTTTAGGTACTTACAGAAGCTATTATTTTATTCTGCATGCTGACATTGCTCTGCCAGCTTCATGTTGTAATTTTAATGGTGTGAACATACATTTAGAAATAAAGAGACAGTAAATGAAATCTAATTAAGAGCATCTAAAGTTTTTTACTGGAACACAGCAGGCTTCAGTACTGCTACAACATCAATCACTAATTTCTCTATGTCAAAATGAGCAGTTTTCACCTTATGTTGATTCCACGAGGAAGACGAGCAGAGCGACAGCTTCATCTGAGCGGCTCAGTTTAATTTTCAGTACGATTCTGCTTCCTGCAGTCATTTGGACTCAGTGGAGGGGGGAGGGGGCAAAGCGAAAGGCACTCAAAGGGGATGTTATTGTTATCAGCATGAAATTAAGAAAAAATGGGATTTTTGAATTTAGGCCACTTTGGATGATGTGTTCAAAGGTCTGCGAGCAGTTTGCAGCAGCTTCAAAGGGAGCTGTAGCCTCAGTTCCTATTGTCATGCTGACTTGTCGGATTTTGTACAAGAATCCAGTAATCAGCCAATCCAGTTCCGGCGTTGGGTAAACAAAAACGTCTATACTCTGTTCGATTACGGAAACGCTTTAAGTGAACCCCTGACAAATACAGCAATCAGTGGTCAATCATGGGATTTGACCATTTAAAATGTGTTTAGCAGTATTGATTTTCAACCCCCCCCCCCCCAAAAAAAAACAAAACAAACCGGAGTGTGTCTAGAAAGAGCAGAAACAGCACTGAAAAACTGGATTGCAGCACTCTGTCAGAGTGACACACTATATCAGTCGGGAGTCAAGCTGATCTAAAGTTTGTAGTTTATAAAGAGATAAAAAGGTTTCAGTTCAAGAGCGAACACAAGTTAATATTTCTCTTCCCGAAACCAGCTCGCACCTGTCACAAATATTTTACAACTTCCACAGGGTGTGAAGTAACTCATGTAATGTTTTTTTTTTTTAAATCTCTGATTTCCACTCACTTAAACTAAAATGTCTTCAATCAAACTGTACTGTAAAAATACTGATAAATGGGGAAAAAAAGTCTTCGCTATTAATAACAGAACATTTGTGAAACGACTCTACGGTATAGAAGCAGAGTCATGCTCATTTCATGTAGAGACGCTGTTCAGTAACTAACAGTGGTGGGTATACTTACAACACTTGGATGGACATAAAAGTCTCCTGAGTGAGTCATCAGTAGAGAAGATCACAAACTGTGTGAAAAACATCTGTGTTTTTCCACACAGCCAACATTAGAAGTCGTAAAACACTAAGAGGAAATCCACGGTGCATTTAGGTAAGATAACTTTGATCCACAGAGCCCCTCAAAAAGTGATAAGTTGCTTGCCCTCCCCCCGGTGATTAACCTTCTGTAGGTTTACTTAGTGCACCTTAGGGTTATGGTTCAATTAACTTAGTGACAGTGTTACAGTGTTTTGCTTCCAGTGGCAAAGATAGCATTCACTTTAGCTCTGATTCTGGCAGTGACTATTGCAAGAGCTGCTGTAAAACATTTAGGGGCTTTCTTCTTCACAAACAGTGACTCATGTTAAAATGTTAAAAAACAAACAAACAATTAAATAAACAACAACACCTGGGCTACTCTATATAACATGTAATTTAATCATGTGGTCATCCACATTATCCATTATCTACATCATCTACATTATTTCTATCATAAAATCTTCATTATATATACAATAAAAAAAATATTGATATTGAATTTAATGATGCCCAAAGAGCAAACTTATCAGTAACTCTGGGGTTCCTCTCAGCTCTATGGATGATTTTGCTTCTTTCTGATAATTGCTCTTCTTCGCTGGTTTACACTTTCCTCTATCGTCTGAAAAGTTTTGAAGCAGAACAGGTAATTTAGGAACCTTTAGCATCTGCAGATGTGTGAGCTGAAACAGTGCTAAAAGAGTGTGAACACCGAAGTCGTGACGCTGTAACGCTGGTGCTCTGTTGCTTTATATCTGTAGGAGGTTTCATCTTTTTGGTAAAGAATTTAAGCTTCAAAGGTTTCAACAGGTCTGTTCTGTACAGATACAGGAAGTATGCCGTGGCACAAAAAATATGATAGAGCAGCTTCTCAAACAACACATCTTTAAATAATATCACTAGTTAATATCATTTTCTGAATATATAAATACATTAATAAATACTGGAGTGCTAACAGGTCGCCCTAGTAACCATTAAAAAAAGTATCTAAAGGCAAAGGAACGAGGCAAAAGAAAAATTACAAGTGACAAATGCTACAAACGTTGGGGCAGTGAAGTGAGCAGCTGCCTTCGAGCCCTTCAGCTCTACTTCACTTTTGGTACAACACCTCCATGTTTCTGAAGGCCTCTCTGAGCAGTCTCCCTGCTTGTCCCTGATTTTGTTTGACAGTCTTGCATGACAGATAATGAGCAGAATAAAGGGAAGAGCGAGCAAGCGAGCGAGAGGGAGGTAAATCCAGCAGGACATATTGTGGCTCAGCAGTTCTGCTGTGCTGTGGCTCTGCCAAGGACAGCCTGCATATCCTCGCCATCACACAGCAACCTCATAACTCCAGTCTCACCTTTATAGATTTTATGCTGCTTGTATTGAAAGGTGACAGAGCCCTCTGAGTACTCACTGATTTCCATGACCTTCAGGCCACTGCAGGACAATTAAAACCCAAGATCTCATTTCAGAACCGGTCACCTAAAACTAAACCAGGTTGATTAAATGCAGCACATGCTCACGAATGTTACACGAAAGCCTTTAACCACCACGTGTAATGGTAAGAAGAATAACTTATTGCCAATTTGTCCTTGCCTCTGCGAGGTACTTGGCTAGCAATGTAATGAAATTCAAGTCAGGTGTACTACTTTACCAATTTGTCTATGTTTCAAGATTAAGCAACTTTCTTTTTTTTTTTTAAATCTACCAGTCTGTTACAACTGTGCTGAGGGCAACAAATCAGGGCAACAATTTCCAGAAGAACAGTCACATAATCATAAATAATAATAATAATAAAAATGTCAATAATTGTAAAACTCTGATGTCCAAAAAATTAGCTTAAACGAACATAAAATTAGCAACCGCATAATTGTGCTTTGCAGATGCACAGTGTGGCGATGCACAACAATAACAACACTTTAGCCACTTGTAAAACCCTCGTCCTTTGAAGGTTGTGGTATGAAAATAATTCCACAATTCAAGATAAGTAGGAGAAAAAGAGTAACTGTCAAAGACTTTAAAAGACAAAAAGATTACATGTAAAATGAACAGATATACTGGAAACTGAAACAATGAAGGTAAACAGTGAAAGATTAAAGGCCAAATTGCCGAGAAGATGCTTGATTAGGAAGGCTACGGTACCGTCAGTGATGAGGTCGATGACGATTTAAAAAAGGTATTTTACCTCTTTTGCAGCAATCTCTGTCAGGAAGTACAGATCGCTGGAGTGAGGTAGCCTCTATTTATATCACTCTGTCCCATTTACTGGCCATTCTGAGTCTGAGCAGCACAAATTAATCCGTTTATTACACACACAGCATGAAATAACCTGCTGCTGCTGCGGCATGGTTCACAGAGACGGCTGGTTGGTGCAAATAACGATTGATAGTGAGAAGAGGGACTAAGGGAAGTGCGCTGATCATCAGGTGGAGAAAGAAAACAAAACGCAAAGTGTACATGACACCGTCAAGTAGCATTAGCAAAGACATACAGTTTTAATCTGAGAACTCTGCACGAGTGATGGAGAGCTGGGTTGCCATGGAAACAGACAACTTTTTTACCGTCACGTCACCAAATGCCTCCCAAATCTAACTTAAAGTTAAATTATGCTTGTAATTGTTGCTTGCTGATTACAACATGACTGCATTTTTAAAACAAAATCCTGAAAGGCTTTTCTCATTTTTGGGAATAGCAATAATTCCAACAACCATTGGTGCTCATAGCATTTGAGCACAAGGCAAACATAACTGAAGCATAATGCTGCTCAAAGACTCAGCGCACCTTCTACTTTTACTGTCTGTGGTGAAAATTTCTTTTTTACATCACAGAGGACTCAAATGAGCCTTGATTGCATGATAAAAAAAGAAGCAAAAACTCCACAATCAGTTTTAGAAAGCAATCTTGGAACCATTCAAATAATTTTCCTCCCATTAATCCATTTTTACTCAGGGTTGTTTTTTTTTAGTTTTTTTTTTATATCTTCTGGTTTTGAACTCGTCTTTTAAAACAAATTATTATGTAGCTGTAAAACATTCAAAGGGCATATAAATGTTATAATATTTATTTGGCACAAAAAAGTTTTGTAGCTATAGCGCATCTATGTTTTTTCCCCACCAAACACTAAAAATCTTTCAACTTTCTGCTTTGAAAGGTGGGTGTAACCTTACCTTGCCTGTTGGTATGTTTAATGAGGGTAATTATGAAATGAGTCATATTAAAGCTAAATAAGTCTCTTTGTAAATAAAGATCACACACAGAGAGAGAGAGAGAGACGAGGAGAGTGAGGGCAAACACTGAAAAGAGAAGAAGAAATAGAGGAAGTGGCAAAGCGTGGCTGCTTTTTGTTTTTCCCCAATGTGATGACGTGGGCGAGGAAGATGCGGGTGGAAGTTCACCATCCTCTTCATGCCTTGCATAATCTTTTCTGCTCAACCCGGTAACAGTTGATTATTTCTTTGTCATGGGTCCAAAAACTTTCTACATCTTTTTTTCCTTTTTGGTTATTTGGTGTCTTCTTTTTATGCACTCCTTCACCACTTCTCCTTAAGGCAACACACTGCTGACAAGAATTCCAATTACAGTGGAGAGGAAATGGGTAAAGGACATTTTAGAAGATCACTCTGCCGTGAGTGGGAAAGTACTTTGAACCCCCACTGGTGCTGTGGAATTTTCTTATTTCCAAAAGTAAAAAAAAAAAAGGTAGCTTGTTAAACAAATATAGTTTTTCATTCCTTTTCCACGATTTATATTTATAAAAAAATTGCCTGTGGTCATTTTAGATTAAAGATAAATATAAAGATTTCTCTATGAGATTATTCATCCTTCTGTAAAATATTTTAGTCACATTTTAGACTTATTCAAACACTTGCCAAAATTATAATACTAATGAGATCTGCTATGTTCGTTAGGTCAGTCATTTCATTGCACAGGTAGAGAGTAAACACCTGTGTTATAAACATGTGTCTTTGTTGATACGTTCTGTGGAAATTTGAGGAAGTATAGAGGGGAAAAGTGAGGCGGGGGATTCAAGGGGATTCAAGAGGTTTGCAAGTGTGGAGCAGCATGCTAAGTTGGGTAATTGTTCTCTTTCCCCTCGTCTGTCCTGTGTCTCACTCCCTTTGATCACTTTTAAACCAGCTTCTGTTTGTCAGAATGTGGCTGCTATCATGTCGGCGCCTAAGCCAACTTAAGCAGAGCCAGTCAGCCGAGCAGGTACTCATTCACTTAGACAGGCAGCTAGTCACCAGTGGAGAAATCACATCACAGCTGCACTGTGAATCATCAGAGAGAGACTTGGCAAGTCGAATAGCATGCTACATTATCTAGTCAGAGACTTGAAACAATCAGTTCAGTTTAGTTAAAGCTCGCCAACAGTTAACATAACTGAAAAACAGTCAAGTATTTTTGGAACTTGTTAGTTGTCTTCCTCATACAGTTATTCTCTGAGCCTGCAGGAAAATACGTAATTCATGAAAAGTGAAAAACAACAACAATAACATAAACACTTCTTACCTGCTGCCTACATTGAAAGCAGTAGACAACACGTGTGTTAGAAATTCAGCACACTTGTTGTGTTGTTACGATTAATGCATTTGATCTTGAAAACCTTGTTTTAGGTAATTTGTAGCCAATATGGCCGAATACTTCCCCTGTTCAGATGTCTTTTCTGGTTTACTGTGTGTGTGTGTGTGTGTGTGTGTGTGTGTGATAAATATAAGATTATTATTTTGGGGTCTTGATTTGACAATTTTGCCTATATTTGATAGCAGAAGGAGTAGTAATAAGGCCACAGTGCGACTGGTGATATCACTTCACCTATCACCTGTCTTTGGGATAATTTATTGGCTTTACAAGGCAGTGTGTCAACAGGAAATCCAGGTTGAAATGCATTCAGTCAAGTTTATCCTGTCATTTAGCCAGTTAATCTTAAATAAGCTGGTTGGTCATTTTGT
Source organism: Pelvicachromis taeniatus (assembly GCA_015108175.1). Taxonomy (NCBI): domain Eukaryota; kingdom Metazoa; phylum Chordata; class Actinopteri; order Cichliformes; family Cichlidae; genus Pelvicachromis; species Pelvicachromis taeniatus. The sequence continues at coordinate 39,834 of VURO01011387.1, forward strand.
CAGTCAAAAAGCTAGCATGCTAATCCCTCACTCATCAGTCATTCTGCTGCTCAATCAATCACTCAATACGCTAAGAGAGCAGACAGCCAGGAAGAGGCCAGTCAAGTAGCCTGCTATGTGCTAAGCTTGTCAACCAGCAGGCTGGTAAGTCACATGGTCTGCCAGCTTTTCAAAGAGACAGCAAGCCAAATATATAAGATATATATTAGGTTCATTTTCAAAATCCATTTTATGTCCAGCCTTTTCTTTCTTCACAACAGTACAGTGTGTGACTGTGTGTGACAGAGCAATACATGTGTATATATACTCGCTGACCACTTTATTAGGTATACCTTATACCTAATAATGACCAGATTTATGATGGGAATCTCCCATTCCACCACATCCCACAATGCTTTACCCAATGTTAGGCTGTGGAATCTGAACGTTGCTTATTTGGAACTAAGGGGCTCAAACTGTGGCAAGAAAATATCCCCCATAAGAGTCTGAGCCATTATTACAAGGTAGGAAGGATCTGTGCTTTTGTGTTGTTTATGCCAAATTCATGAGACCAGACAGCATGGTTCCACTCCTTCACCAGAGAAGTACCACTTGATTTTTTTTTTCTTTACCATTGTCTGCAAACCCTAGAGATGGCTGTGCAGGAAAATCGCAGTAGATCAGCAGTGTGCAAAATATTTCTGTGCAGCGCAAATAATCAAGCCACATTTAAAGTCACCTGATTTCCCCATTCCGGTGCTCTTTTTGAACTTCAGCCAGTCATTTTAACCATTCCTAAAACTACTGGGTTGTGATTGCCTGGCTAGATATTTGCCTACAATAGAGACCACAATATATATAATACAAATGGCAAGTGCTGTTGTCAGAAAGTGTTGATGGTGACTTGTAGTTACAATTCTATGGAGGAGGACATCAGGTTATTGGCACAAGCTACAATAGAGGGTTTCAGAAAGGTTTGAGGTTACCTGCGGCGTAGGCACACAGAAGTACAAATCCCCTATGCCTACTGGATTATTCTTTTCTACCAAGCCCTTAGCTTAGATGAAGCCAGCTGTGTCTTTCTGTTTGTGTTTGTAGGGTTCATAATGAACAGTCTATTATGCAGTGTTGTGCTGATGGCATATCTAACAGCTGAAAGCGGTTTGTGTGAGTTTGTTCTCACGCAGAGACATAAATTCAGACAGGTGTGCAGGAGGGTTACTGTCATTTTGTCACACTGTTCAGGTGGAGGATTGCTCAAGTAGGATGTAGATTTAGCGCATACGTGCATTCATGATAAAAAGATACACATACAGCGATGTGAAAAAGTGTTTGCGCCCTCCCTGATTTCCTGATTTTTAAAAAATGTTTGTTACACTTAAATGTTTCAGATCATCAAACAAATAAATATTAGACAAAGATAACACAAGTCAACACAAAATGCGATTCCTAAATGAATGTGTTTATTATTAAGAGGGGGATTTTTTTTTTTTTTAAACCAACATGGCTCTGTGTGTAGAATTGATTGCCCTCTAAACCTAATAAATGGTTCGACCGCCCAACTGCAGTCAAGTGTTCTTGGTCTACTGTATGCTACATCTGTTTATAAATGCACGAAAACACAAACTAATCCCATCTGTCGTCTTTTGGTTTGAGTCTTTTCATAGACATATTTAAGTGATGCAGCGGTGTTTACCACTTATAGCGTCTTCATTCATGTGTCTGTGTTAAAGCTATCAGATTTGAATGGATGGAGAAATACTGGCTGATGAGTATCACTGCAGTAACTGTATGTGCATGTGTGTGTGTGTGTATGTGTGTACATGCATAGACAGGCACCTGGGTATCATAGAATTCATTTAGTGCTCTAAGTGCTGGTCTCGAGCCTTTCCTGCAGTAAATCACAGCAACTATCAGGCTCCTAGTGTGAGAAGCCTGCACAGCATCACAGTGAATGTGCTTTAAATGAGAAATTTTATTGTACCTGTGGTGTTCCTGAAGACTTTTTCTTGGCTTGCGTGGCCATTATTCTTTTATAACGTGGCGTTTTATATTTAAATACAAAAACTGCAGGAGTAGTTGCAATTGACAATACTTGAAACTGAAAGTTCAACCATCTAGCTTATATATAAGTAACTAATTGCATTACTGCTCTAAAATGACAACACATCATAATTATACAATAGGCTGTAGCCATCCTGAATTTGCCTGTTGATTGGTGTAGATGTGTATAGAAGCCTAGAGTCTGGTCTTTTTGCTGTCACCTTCTTATTTATTTGTTTTTCTGAAATATATGTTTTTAAAATGTTCTTTTTGTGACCACATTTGGATAAGTTAAAGCTAGATTGTATGGATTTTACACACTCAGATATTTGCTACTTAATACAATAATTCAAACATCCAGAAAATAAGAGTATATCTTAGTATAAAACATACTGCACATTTCTCAGTTGATTAAAAAAAAAAAAAAAGAGTTTTAAAAATGCTTTAAGGGCACCAACACTACAAACCAGAGGTCCAATTCAAGGACTCAAATAAGCTGAGATGATCTTATGCGTGGAAGCCAGAGCAGGTTTTTTTTATACAAGACTGCAAACTTGCTTCTGCTGTACAGAATACCCTTCAGGTGTGTTTCAGGATAAAGCAGTAATATTTCCATAACTATGTATCACTTTCTTTAGTAGAACCCAGAGTAGGTGTCAGGCTTATTTTGGAGGAGGGCTGGACATCACTTTATTTAGCCTTGTCGGATGTTTAATTCCAGGCCAATGCTTTGGCCTTTTCTCAGCACTGTGTGGGATCATTACAACCACATTTGTAGCAAAGCCTGTTACTGTGTACCGTCTCAGAGTGACTGCGATCGGTACAAATGATCCTCGTCTGCTAATGTGTGTTTACTGTAATGTTTTTGCTTGTAAATGTGCATAAATATGCACCCTGTACTCCAAGTGTGTGTACGTGAAAGTACCCCGCACCCATAGAGAATGGCACAGCTGTTCAAAATGTTGCCATTCCCTAATTAAATAACAAAGCTTTGTCTTTATCAAGTGATTACATACTAAGAGATTAATCTACCCTTTCTGTAGAATTTGAAGCAATATACATGGTAAACCTTTAAGCTGTTACTGATACAAAAGTTGGAGAAACATTCGTTTTATCGGTATGAATGAACAAACCTAAATCAACGACAATCTCAAAGGATTTTTTCATGCGCTGCGATTGATTTTAAACATGAAACAGACATAGTTTCCTTACCTCCTTTTTTAAATTTAAATCACAAATTCCAACAATAGGAAAGCATTATCACCATCAAAGAAGAGATCTCCTTGAGACTTAATAAGCACAGGTGTTATAGCATACTGTTAGCTTAAGGAACTGAAACATCTTAGAGCATATTGTCACTGACTTTAACATTTATGATTATAGCCTGTGTTGACAGATTTTGATGTGCTGAATTTAAATATCACAAAACAGCTAACTGGTTAGCGGTGTCAAATAGCCTTGGGCAACATACTGACCCCAAGTTGCTCTCTGATGCATCCATCGGAGCACGAATGCGTGTAAATGTTAGATAGAAATCACTTAGAAAGAGCGTAGAAAAAAGTGCTTGTGCAAATGGGTGTGAATGGGTGACTGAAGCAAGTTGTGTAAAGTGCTTTGAGTGCTCAGTGTAGAAAAGCACTATATAAGAACCAGGTTACTTCCCATGATAACACCTTCCCTGCAAACATGGGTCAAAATGTTAAATGCTGATCACTGAAGGACTGCAAAGACTGAACTCTAGATGAAAAGATGTTAATGTTTGCATGTACAACAAGTGTCTAGTCTGACAGTTGGATTCTTACAATGAAGGAACTGAATGTCTTTTTTTTGGTTACACAACTAGTTTGTTTAGTACACGGCCATGAACAGATGGCCACAAAATATAATCTCCACCTACAAAGACTGGTATTAGCACAACCTATTTTTTAAGAAAATAACAACACTTTCAAGCTATTTACATTTATGTACATCTAAAATCTGTCTCATTAGTTGCATTGTGAATTTACCGCACCAGCCTTTTACAAATATCACTAAATTGCACAGATGTATCTGTGCAATTTTATCAAAACTGTATGAATAGTTTAGGCCAGCTGATCATAATACTAGAACCAATCAACATTTTAAAGCTAATTTTGCAGCTTCATTGACCCTTTTGTCCTGTGCATCTGCCAAAGGTTTCTTCCTGTTAAAAGGAAGTTTTTCCTCCCCACTTTTGCCAAGTGCTTACTCAAAAGTCGTCTGATTGTTGAAGGGTTTTCTCTGTTTTACTGTAGTGTCTTAGCCTTACAATATAAAGCACCTTGAGGCAACTGTCATTGATGATATATATCTCTATCTATCTATCTATCTATCTATCTATCTATCTATCTATCTATCTATCTATCTATCTATCTATCTATCTATCTATCTATCTATATATATATATATATATATAT
>VURO01011390.1:2004-23375 GCA_015108175.1 Pelvicachromis taeniatus
TACCTTTAAAACATTTTTTTTTTTAAAAAAAAAAAAAAAAAAAAAAGCCTTTTACTATGTGGTTAAAAAAAAAGGGGGAGAAAAGAAAATGGAAAACTTAACCAAGGACGGGATACCAGTGAGCTGGTGAATACCAAGAGGAGAAAGCTCGTGTTTGTGACAGCCTGGAATTTAATTTAACATGCTGAAAATGTATTTTATGCAGTGCTTACTGATGGCGCTCTTGGGCAATACCATTACTCCTTTTCTCACCAATAAATGAAGGTCAGTTCCACTTTTATTCATAGTAAGGCCTCCATCCAAACAAGGCAAAAATGAGTTTAACAAAATCAGAAAAAGAAAGCCTAAATGAACGTGACTGGTTTGCTGGTGGCTCTGACTTTGGGCGCCATTTAACCATCCCACAAAATTAAATCAAAAGCCCTTCAGTCAAACCTCAGATGGTGAAGTTTGACTGGGCTGGCATTCAGAGGTGCTGGTCACAGAGTTTGGTTAGCTTTGGCTAACTGTTTAGAGTCCCCACTAATCTAAATACACAATGGCTCAATTGTCACGATAGTTTAGTAGAGACTGGTGCCAATTTTCTTACAGGCCTTTACCGAGACAATCTGACTGTCAATGCTTGGAGAACAATTTTTTTGAAAGGAACAAAAAAAGATTAGGGTATTGTGATCACCCATGACTCAGTTTCTTTTAACACTGTGTGGGCTAACTTTATATCCAGTAGATTATTCATATGCTATTGTAACAACCAGTGGAGTAAAGGTAACCTCGATAACCCACAGCCAAGCTGCTAGTCCAGATTCAGTGCTAGAAACTACAATGGCGAGACGTTCCTGTGAAATGTGCCTACAAATGCACAGAGAAACCTTAAGAACAGCTGTTTGTTGCTTGTATTTTACACTGACCATCACTTTATTCTAACTAATCAGTATTCTTTTCATCATAATCATCCACAGGTACTTTCTACGCTAGGCTGTCTACAGCACAGCAGTCGCTTTGAATTTACGACAACACGACAATGTACATGACCAAACAGCCTCGTTGCAGCCTAAATTTGACTCTCGCTAATAAATGTTTACGGTGAACCTAAGGATCCTTCTATTCAAAACATTTACGAAGTCAGCAATCAACTCAGGTGTCAACCGAACAGCAGGTTGGAACACCTCAAGATAAGAGCTTGAAGCGATATCCTGTTTAGTCTTGCTCCTTTGTTGTCTGAAAGCCTGCACTGGTTACACAAAGTCACTGAGCTGTTTGACGACGAACCCTCTGACGCTCCGGTTGTTTACGTCAGCGCCTCGGAGAGCTTTGACTCGAGGCAGAAAAGTGTCGAGCGAGGTCAGAAAACTGGTCTCAGCCTAGAGCAAAATACCTCAGCAGGCTACACCGCTGTGCCTCCTCAAAAGAACAGAAACTAATGTAAACAGGGTCACACAGCCACCCACTGTACAAAACATCCATCTACAGTTTTAAAGGAGGGGTGTAGCGCTGGGTTTGAACAGGCAGTATGAAAAGTTCTAATCTGTTCAGGCCAAATTCAGAGAAATGGAGGAGCATAAATCAAAGGCACAGAGATAAGAAAGACTTTTCACACACTTCAGTGGGTGTGGATGGAAAAAGGCTCTGTGATGGACTGGTGACCTCCGCCTCTCAAAGTCAGCTGGGATCAGCCCTAGTCCCCAAGACCCTGAATCAGAGAAGTGGTTCAGAAAATAGATGGAGCATGACTGCTATTATAGAGAGTTAGTTTAAGAAAACTTCAGAGCCCCTGCTCTACTGTTCAAAAACAAGAAGAAAGCTAAAAGAAAACATATGTGAACTGAACAGGTCAGGAATAAGATCACCAAAAAGAATAAAATTTAGGCCAAATTTTTATTTTGTCAAGGAAAAACTCAACAGTCTGTCATGTCCTCTACAGTTACACTTCAAATAAGTTTTTCATGGCAAAGTTAAATACAAAGAGTTTCATAAATTAAGAAAAAAAAAAGTGGTGCGACAGAAGTTAGCTGCTCTAAATGCATCCTGGTTGGTCTGAAAGCAAAAGAAATGACTTTTACAGGCATCAAGCCAGGTATAAGTGGACCTAACCGAAACACGCCTAGCTTCAGCCGGCACCCTTCACTGAAGAGGTTGAAGAGTCTGGTATAGGTTACGATTCCTGCTGACCGCGCTTTACAGATGAGATAAATGAGTTCAGGGAGCTTAGTCCCTCACTGTGACCTAACACCACTGCACACATGTGGAGTGTTTATGGTAGAGTAATTGTAAACACGCAGGAATAATGAATTTCTGGTCAACATACAGGAGTGTAACCTGCTCACGTGACAGGTGAATAATTTCTTTTGAAAAGGAGAACAGTTCATAACAATATGTACCCTGACAAAAAACTCATGGGAGTCGCTGTGTTTAAACCGATTATATGCATCGGTGTGCCTCAGATTTATGTCTCTCCATTTGTACGTTTCTATAAGTGTTACTGAATCAGAATATCGAGGCAATGGGAAACAAAACACAGGTGACTTCAGAGCAACCCCGTTTGAATTCATTCTGAAACATGGATGCTTTTAAATGTTCAAAAAAAGAAAGAAAACATAACTACGTTAGAACGAAAGAGAGAAAGAAAGGAAGTCCATAAAGTGCCCTCGACAAACATCACCTTCCAGTCTGAATACCCATAGGATTGCATGTCATTTGGGTGACACCAAAACATTTCTGCCCCTTATTAAAAATATGATTTAAATTGATAGTTAACCTCAAAAGTCTCTGTGGAAAAATAGAGCTGATTTCCCACAGAGACTTGCTTCTCTGGTCAAAACAGTTCCATTATAAAGTTGGAGATTTCACACAACCAAAAATCGAATTTAAACCTGCCGAAAAAAACTGAAGCCACCTCCTAAAAGTGTGCTTTTCAGGGAGAGGGGGCACGTTTTCCATCCTGCTTTCTCCAGTGGCTGCAAATCTTTGATTCCCAACAGCCGACAATTTCTTTTCTTTTGCCTCATTTTTTTCTTTCTCACATTAGCAAGTCCAAATGGGGCATCAGTAAACAAAACTATGTAGTTGGTTTAGTGGGGCAGGAGTATGTTTGGGGTTAATGGTTGTGTAAGAGATGAGCTTTAGTCTAATTCCTCCTCTTCTTTCATCCAGAGAATGGGCAGGAGATACAACACCAGTCAAGAACAGACCAGACCAGCAGACACAAGATCACCTCCAGCCTAAGACTTCACTACTGTAAACGCTTCCATGCGGATGGAAATATGTGTATTCTTGTGTTAGACAGAGACAGAAAAGAAAAAGCAGAGACTGAGACTCTACGATGTTCTGTGATGAGTTGCCTGTGTGTGTGTCTAAGTGAGAAGGTCCTCCAGTGGGGTATCTACGACACTCCGTTCACCAGCGCGGGAGCGTCCTGTTTCTCCTTCTTCATCCCCCTGTCTCTTGTAGGTCTCTGATGGTGATGGCGGGGCTGTCCCTCGCCGCTGCCGCTGATACTGCCCTGGGACGAGGAAGGACCACCTCGGCCACCTGAGGAGTGCTGCACACTACGCTCGTTGTTTCCGTCCACACGAATCTGCGGGGAGGAAAAATAAATACAAAATAAATAAAGAGTCTGGACCCACACTGCACAGCTAAACTTTCCTTTACACTGTGTGAACGCTCTCTGCTGTAGGTGTAGCACCAAATCACAACAGCAGTAACTGTTTATGGTGCTTTATACTGTAACAGCAATATGAGAGAAAAGCCCAACAATCAGATGCCCTAGGAGCAAGAACGAGAGACAGTGGGAAAGAAAAACTCCCTTTTAACAGGGAAAAAACCCATCAGCAGAACCAATCTCAGGGAGGGGCACCTGTCTCAGTTTACCTTCTCCACTGACCTTGCACCATGTTATTTATCTGGTTGGTTTCAGCCTGGTTATTTTAGGTTCTTGTGAGGCAATTAAGTTTTGCTTTATTTGGCCAATAAACTGTGGAAATGCAGATGCATTGTTCATGAAACAGTTATTATAAAATAAAAGTAATGGAAATGATAGTTTGCCTGTCCTGTAAAATATGGTGTGAATAATTAGCATCTATATAAATCCACTACTAGAAGCAGGGGAGGAGCTTTTAGATGAGCACTTCTCTGTCTGAGACAAAGCTGAGAAATGGGTGAACAGTGGTTTACACTCTGTTCAGCCTGTTACTGTGTAGGAGTCAATGCTAGCTGACCAGCTGTCTAATATGTTGTCAACACAAACTGTCTGATAGAATAGAGGGCGGACTTCCACCCGCCTCTGCATAGACTCATCATTCACACAGATGTCTGTAATTTTCTGAAGCATTTGGTACAGTCCATTCACAGCTGTACTGAATATCTGACTTTAATTAGCAGGAACAATGCTATGCACCACAAAACACTGAAATTGTTTGGTTTTTTTTTTGCTAATTTTTCACTTCCAGATGAAGTGAAAAATAATGATCCCCTTGTTATGATGCAATGTTCTGCTAGAAGAGCTTTGGTCCTGGTGTTCATGCGGCTGTTATTTAACATGTACCACCCACCTAAAAACTGCTGCAAACCGGGCAAACCCTTATAAAGCAGTAGCACCTGCAAGGGCTGTGGTGTCCCAAACAGCACAGTGTAGTGATATCCACCACAGAGCAAAAACACTTTATGTAGACAACACAGCCTTCAAGCTTTCCATATCACAATTCATCATAGAACAAGTTAACTCCACAGAGTGCAAAGGACCAAAAAGGAAACACCTATGGCCAACTTAAAATCACCGGATAAGCAAATCTGCATGTATTTGGACTTTAGGAAGAAGCTGCTGTGCCCGGAGAGACCCTACACAGATATGAGGAAGACATGCAAACTCCACACAGAGAGGCCCCAGAGGGATCACATCCAGGAGCTTCTTGTTGTAAGGCAGTGGTGCAAACCATCACACAACCGTGCTGCACAGGATGTGCACCTTTATATATGTCAAACCTGCTACAATCAAGCAGAAAGTTAAGTTTGGACTAAATATACTCCCATGTCTGAGTAGAACACAGTTATTTATAAAGTGTCCTACAATGATGTTCAGCGAGAACAGGCAGGACTTTGAGTGTGTGACAACACAGGGAGTGTTTTTTTGACAGCTGAGGTTTGGAATGTCAAACAAAGGGAAAATATGATATGCAGAAAATAGCACTGTTGATTGTAACAGTGAGGTAAGGATAACCAATATTTGCAGAAAAAGAAATTATTCAAAAATTAGTACTAGTGTTATAATATTTGCCAGAGTGCTAAAGTAGCTGAATTGTTTTTGCAAAGGACTGGTAAGCCATTAAATAAGCATAGCTTAAAATATAAATAGTTCTTACAGAGTCTATATCAGTGATCTCTACGTCATTTATCTGTAAACAATCATCACCTCCTTTAAATGTCTTATTGCTTAAGAAGGAATTTCCCAACTTTGAGCAAATTTCGTAGCTGCAATTAGGGCTGGGACAACGCCTCGACGTAATCGATTACGTCGACGTATTTTACGCGTCGATGTAATCGATTACGTCGATGCGGCGTCACTTTCAAAAAAACACATGGGCTGTTTCCCAATCGCAAGTACGTGAGTCCAGACTCGCGTTCTCGGTCAGTCCATACTCCTCGCGTTCTCGACAAGACCGGACTTGCCGAGATGTGCAATTGGAACGCCAGCGTACTCGATGATGTCACAGGTCTTGTGAACGTGACCGGGATGGTCTTGCGAAATGCATGACGGGTTATTTGGCTGCGCCAAGTCCACAGAAGTCACCACCGATGTATGCTCGATGAAACGGACGGAGTGAGAACACATCCAGGAACTTTTCGCGTTCTCGGCTTGACGCGTACTTTGAATTGGGACAGTACTTGTCTCCGACTGATGACGTATAACGAGTCCACGAGAACGCAAGTACGCATATTGAGACACAGCCATGGCGGCAGCGAGTAGCGGTAACATGTCGACTTAAACCACGCCCCCCGAACACGCAGTTCTACAGTATGGGGATATTTTAACCGAAAAGGAAGTGATTCAGTTGTTTGCCGGCTTTGTAAGGTGGAAATGGCCGATCATAAAACGACCGTAAGTTTTCAACTTTTTACTAACGCTGGTTTTTACCCTTTAATTCATCCAGACACCCCCCACGTAGACATACACTCAGAGATAAACACCCAACCTCCGTAAATGCAAAACTAATTTAAGCTGCTTAGCAGTAACATATATCATTAGATTAATCGATGCATCGAAAAATTTATCACTAGATTAATCGATTCGGAAAATAATCGTTTTGCCCAGCCCTAGCTGCAATATAAAACTGGTGGTCAAAAAAAACTGCAGTTCCTGTAATGGCCACTTGAGGCTGGCTCTAAAAGTGAACCACGAAGAGTACAAGGGTGTTTTCATACCCGCGGTGTGTAGTCGTTTAAATCCAACTCTGGTTCGTTTATCCCACTTTGTGTGGTTTGTTTGTGCAGGTGTGAACACAACAGGAACAAACTACCAGGTGTACGTTACAAGTTTGAGCTAAAAAAATGTCCCATAACTATGTATGCTTTGTAATCTCAAGAAAGTACTACAGACGCACAAAGGTCTGTTCAGGCTAGCAACTGGCCATGAAATAAACGTAAAGTTTCTGTGCTCTCCAGTAGTCCACAGCAAAGCACCTTCTTCCTGTATTTACATTTTTTTATGCTCCCGCTCCAGGCACATCTGGCCAATGAGCCGACTGAACACGGTCACATGGTTTGTAGTGACAGATTTGATTTCACTTGGATTTTTTTCTGTGTGAAAACAAACCATACCATGGGAAAAAGTTTACAAATGCATCATCTGATTTGGACCACAGTAAACAAACTATAGATGGAAAAATGCCCTAAAAGACATAGCATAGAAACCCTGCATTCCTTTTAATGACCAGATGTGCCAAAAAAAAAAGTCCTGGTCCTACAAGTGACTATGAAAAATATCCTCAGTGAACACTTTCCTGATGCTTTCATGGTTTTAGTCACCCGTTTTAGGTCATAGTAAATATAGAATTTTCTTTCTGTATTTTGGCAGAAAGACGGATCATTCAGGGCATGCTCACTGAAAAGCATGTTTACAGAATTTTAAGAAGTCTTTCAAATATTTTAAACAATGAAATGAAAGTGAAAAATATTTAGTAGTAGCTCTTTGTGACCATTACCTGCAGAGTGTCTTCTTGACCTCTTGTCTTTGAGTCTCTAATGTGACGAGTTCTTGGCTCGTTCCACTGCATGTCTTCACCTAAGCCAACATAAAAAATAACAAGTTAGCAATCAAAAACATTGTACTGTGTCACAGTCATGTAAACAAATCTTTGCATGGCTCAGTAGACTCAGTCTTAGGTGACCTACTTTTTGCCAGGTAAAAATAGGATGTACATAAATTTCACCCTAATTAGATTAAAGTCTGGAGAAATTGTTTCTTTCAATATAAATATGGATTGTTTTGAAAAGAAAACTCATAATGAGAATTTATTTGCACAGGAGGTCTGCAGAGAGATCATGATGTGATTTATTTCCATTCTTAAGGCCATAATTTGATGAAAAGCATCTCAAAATGTTATTTATTTTGAGTCACTACACACCAATTTCTTTCTCTTTAATCTTTTTCATTTTTTATGAGTCGAATGAAAATACATTTCCATGCATTATCATCTAATTAATAAGAACATTTAGCAAGTTTTTCCATTGATCATTTTTGATGCTAGACAAAGTGTAAATGTAATGCTCTAAAATTAGACTGAGAAAAAACATGGAAAGAGACAAGAGTCCTGTGAAATGATCAAAGCCAGCCAATGATAATTAACACTCACCTTTATATCCTCCCCCTCCTCTTCCTCTCCCGCCTCGTCCTCTCGGCCCGCCGCCGCCTGCTCTCTTCCTCCCATCTGTCCGTCTGGGCAGGGTCCCACCTCCTGTCATTAGCTCCTCTGTGGGGGCCAGCGACCAATCGCTGAGCTCGTCTCTGTGGTCTGACTCGGTCTCTGAAGCGTTGGATGCCTCAGAGTTGGTGCCTGGGGGACCGAGGACAAAGTCAAACCTCATTTCGGCTGCCTCAGAAAGGCAACACAGACTCAACCTTTGATTAATTGTCGTTTCATAACCACATCATCGCCCGGGGAAACGTTTTTACTGAAATATCAGATGTCCAAACACTTACTTCAATATAAAATGAAATCACAAGAAGGGAAACTAACAAATCTATGGCAGAGAATCTGCTCGTTTGATTAGTCATTGTGCCTTTTACATCTAAACCACACAATCACAGGAGATTTTCTCCTATAGATACTCGTGTTAAAACAATTAAATCTGGTAAAATGTGAAATACTGATTAAAATTCTTTATCAAAGTAAAGTGAAAAAGTAGAAGCTCTAACACTTTTATAAAAATAAGTAGTTCTGACAACTGAATTCATTAAGATATGAGCTGATGCATGATTTAAATTTCCTGTCTATCTAATGGCGCTGAGTAGGGCTGGGACAACGCGTAAAATACGTCGACGTAAAAAATTTGCGTCGATGCGTCGTCACTTTCAAAAAAAAAACACACGGCGGCAGTGAGTAGCGGTAACATGTCGACTTAAACCACGCCCCCCGAACACGCAGTTCTACAGTATGGGGATATTTTAACCGGAAAGGAAGTGATTCAGTCATTTGCCGGCTTTGTAAGGTGGAAATGGCCGATCATAAAATGACCGTAAGTTTTCAACTTTTTTACTAACGCTGGTTTTTACCCTTTAATTCATCCAGACACCCCCCACGTAGACATACACTCACTCATAGACAGAGATAAACACATTCATTGATTCGGAAAATAATCGTTTTGCCCAGCCCTAGCGCTGAGAAGTCCTCACCTTTAAATATAACCTCTGTACCTCCTCTCCTGTCCTGTCTTTCTCATTTTTCTCTTTCTCTGAATGAAGTTAGCTGTAATTTTTTTATCTACCTGTGAAATACAGCAGCTGGACCTTTAGCTAACAACACACTGTTCCACAAACTGCATAGAAACAGTTTGTGCATTTGCTGATGTATGTTGAGCTGATAGAAACATTACATCCTTTCTGAATCAAACACATGATCCTGTTTTGTATTCTCTGTTCTCTGCTCCTGCTCCACTTCACACTGGTCATCACCTGCACTCATGTATATATTAATCTGCTCAGCACTTTTTTTAAAATAAATTTTTTATTCTATGTTTATTTAAGTATTGTCTATAGTATGTTTCGCACTAAGTACTGCAGCAATTTCCTGATGTTGTAAATCTGCTCAACATTTGGCAATAAAATCCTTTCTGATTCTGATCTAAAAATCACCTACGACTTAAAAAACATTATTCATTTTAATCCAGACTATGTTTTATTGTTCCCTCCATTTAGGTTCAGATTGGCTTAATGTTTGAAGGCGCTCAGTGACATAAAATAATTACTTCCCTCAAATGTGTTAGACCTACAGTAATAAGGGCTGTTTTCCAAATTCAAGGAGTAGAAAGTACATATATTTGTGTTAATATGTAGGGGAGTAAAAAGTCCATCCATCCAACTTCTTCCACTTTATCTGCCGGTTGTGGGGGGAAATGCAGAATAAGCAGAGAAGCCCAGACCTCACTCTCCCCAGCCACCTCCTCCAGCTTATCCCGGGGAACACCAAGGTGTTCACAGACCAGCCGAGAGATATAATCTCTCAAGCATGTCCTGGGTCTGTCCTGGGCCTCCTCAAGGTGGGACATGCCCAGAACACCTCACCCAGGAGACGCCCAGGAGGCATCCTTGTCAGATACCCGAACCACCTCAACTGGCTCCTTTCGATGTGGAGGAGCAGCGGCTCTACTCTGAGCCCTTCTCGGATGACTGAACTTCCCATCCTTCCCACCCTAGGGTAAAGAGCTGATCCAGTGTTCCACGACCAGGACAAAAACCGCATAGTTCCTCCTGTATCCGAGGTTCGACTGACGAACTCTCCTTTCCAGCACTCAGCTGGAAAGGGAGTAAAAAGTTGTGATAAAAATAAACACCCAAGTACAGATACCTCAAAATCTTAAGAAATTTTACATGCCACATCTGCAACTGAGTGATTTGAGCCAAGTACATCAGCTTTTGTAGTTCACCCTATATATTGCATAAGCATAGGAATATGAATGCAATAACTTTATCCAACCTGAGGCAAAAGCAGCTCCTCCTCCTCTCCGCCCTCGTCCACCTCTTCCCCCTCCTGCATAGGGCTTTCCTCCTCCACCCCCCCGGCCCATCCCGAGCCCCATTCCATTATCGAACACGTAGGTTTTGTCTTTAGGATTTCGGGGCCCTGTCCCACCTCCTCCTCCTCCACCGCCTATCTGTCTCAGCTGTTCATCGATCTGCAGACGCTCCAGACGCAACTGGTCCACCTCCTGTGGACATGAACAAAAACAACACAGAATGTTAAAAATGACCACATCCTTTAGCTTCGTTTTGATCTTTAGTTAGCAGAAGATTACATCACCGAGGACACAAACCTTAAGGTAGTTGAGGTGATAGTCTAGTAGTACTGTTGCATTGGAGATGCTTTCCTTGGTTCCCACAAACACAAATGGCACCATTCCCTGTGACAGAGGTTCAGACCAGGAGACTTTGAATTCTCTTGGTGAAATAGCTCTACTACTGCTGGGTATTTATTGTGATGATTTTTAATGCAGCAACACGAGGCAACTTTCTCTCCCTACTGACCTCATCGGCGGCTGCGGCTGCTGCTGCTGCTGCTGCTGCTGCTGCTGATGGTTTTTTGTCGTTCTCAGGCTCAATACGAACCCGAACCACACCGGACTTATCAACCACTTCCTGAATCAGCTTGCCGTTCTTGCCAATCACCTTCCCTGAATGAGAAAAAACACCAGTCACACTCTGCCTGAACTTGAAATCTGATTATATCCAGTAAAATAAAGGTAACGAATGATTCATTTCTTTGTCTGAGTTGAGTGACTTTCTCACCTACTAAGTTCCGGGGAACTTTGATGACATCTTCGGAAAACTCCAGGAAACTTCTGGCTATACGTACAGCATCCTGGTCCTGCCATGAAATACAAAACAGGCATACTTAAAATTGTGTAACTCTTTTTTTTTTTTTTTTAAACCCCACGCCGGTCTGTTAAATCTGTACCCACTTACCATTATTGAGGGCAAGCAGGGTCAACATACCTATCTATGTCTCAGCTCATTTGTGTACAAGTAAAGCCCTCCTACCTCTCCGTATATGTGGAAGGTGCAGGTCTCTTCATCCAGGTCTATGTTAGTGACTCCAGGAACTTTACGTGCTTGCTGTATGTTGGCCCCATGAGTCCCGATGGCCAGACCCATTAAATCGTCCCGAACAGCAAACTGTTCGTGAAATCGAGACGCCAGCTGTCTGGAACTCTGAAGAAATGCACATAAAAAAACAACAACAAAATAATCAAAATAAATTTAAATTTCATAAATGCCACAAAAGAGCCAAGAGGGTGTATAGTTTTACTGAAAAGAAATCATTTAAAAACTCTCCACCCTAGGCTGCAAAAGGCTGGAGCTGTGCGTAACCTACCTCCAGCTGTCGGCTGGCCTCTTCGTTCCTCAGCATTAGAGACAGCTTGGTGCGGAGGCTCCTGAAGTGCATGTCGCTCATCATATTGGCCCGCTTTGTTGTGAACTCATTCACCGACTGTAACAATCAAAGATTACACTCATTAATATTATACAAGAGTGAGGTTCTGATGTTTTAAGCCACCTATGAGTGTACTTCACTTCAAAGTAATGCTATGCAAGGGTCAATAGAAGATATGATTGTTTGAAAAATGTAGCTAGTTAAAAAGAAAAACAACAGCTTGACAAACCAAAATGACCAGCTGCTTTTTCTCTGAGTCGTAGGTGACACTGAACGCTCCCACAGCCTTTTTGAAGTCTTTGTGTGCCGATTCCTTGGAGCACCTGGGAACAAAACAATACATATACTTTATCAAAGTAAAACCAACAAACAAGCTTCTCTTGCTTTAACAAACAAATAAATTAATTCATCCTCAGTGAAAACAATTAATCAACTAATCAGTGCAAAATCTTCTGGGTATACAGGCTCATATATAAGCTGGAGTAAGTCAATTTTGACTGTGCAGTTGTGGTCAGAAGTTTACATCCATTCATCATGGGCAAGAGTGTCCTGGTAATCTTAAGCTTTTCATTATTTCCTTGCACTTTTGGATTTTCTCTAAAGGGTCAAAAGTATGTATACAGGATTAAATATATAGCTGCACCCAGACAAACAGTCGGTTAAATGTCTTAACTTAAGTTGAAACTAATTGTTAGCCTGTCTTATCCATCCCAAAAGATATGATTGTTTTGATGTGTGTTTGGGATCACTGTCCTGTTGGAACACCCGACTGTGTCTAAGCTTCAACTACGCACGCACGCACTTTTTTTTTTTTTAATTGATGCTCCTGGAATTTGTAGGCATTTAGAAATGGCTCTGGAATGGACTTCCTAAAGCCCAGACCTTAAACCTATTGAAAATTTGGACTATATTTAAAAGTTAGGTCTATGTCAAAAATTCAACCAATTTAAATGAACTTGACTAATTCTGCCAAGAATAGCAGTCTAGCTATAATTATGCCAGAAGCTCGTTGATGGCTACCAAACACTTCTGGTTCAGGCACAACTTGCTAGAGGACATTTAACCATATGTTAGTGGGTGGTGTATGCATACTTTTGGCCAACAATTTCAGCCTTGTGCACCAAGTCATTAACAATGTTTGCTGTACAGACATTCCACTCTTGACAGAGAACAGTTCAAAGAAACCATCAAAAGCCCAAAATTACCATGATCAATATATGTAAACTTTTTAACACAACTATATTTGCCGAGGTCGCCCACAAACCCCGACTAGCATCAGTTAGTAAATAGCGTTTTTATACATGCAAGTCAAACTCACATTTGCCGTAGATCTTCAGGTACATCCAGTCTGATCTTAATGAAGGTGTTTTTGGTGGCTGGTTTATTCGGGTTGACCGGCCGTAGCCGCTCCAGCGTCACTATCTCGTTTAATGTGGCTTCACATGCAGCGTACTCTATTACATAAAACTGGAAACAAAGACAGATCAAGTATGTGTGATCTAATAGCAAAAGATAGCTTTTTTTTTCTTCAAAATTTAAATAAGTCATACTATTATTAAAGGATTTTTTTTTTTTTAAAGAAAGTAAATCTAATGGTGGTGAGACAACAGAGGGACAAACAGAGGAAGAGCTTAAGTGTACAAAGAGTCCAGAGGAAACGGGAAATACAAGGACATAAAGAACATCTGAGAAGTGAGACGTGCTGGACATATATCCTGAATTTAATCAATCAATACTCCAGTAATGTGTTGTTCAGGATTGTAAAACTCAATCACACATTGATATCCGTCACCAGAGAAATTACGGTACACTTAAGTTAATTATCTGCAGTGAGCTTGATAAAAAGGATGTTATGAGTACATAACATTTTATGAGTAGTGTAAAATATGCTGAGTAGACATGACTGTAAGTAGTATTAATAAAGGAGGTTGTGATATTAAAGCATTTAGAATGCAGCAAGTGTCTAGATTGCGTTTTAGACAAATTTAACACAGCCATGTTGTTTCAGTGCTGCTTGGTGAGCCTTAAAGATGACCTGGAGCATGCCTTACCTCCCCTTTGACCATGCGAACCTTGGCTAGCCACCATCCACATGGCTCTTTGTCATTCGCCCTAGAATACACCTGGCAGACACACACACACAGTTCATTTCAGAAATCATTCCCACCTTTAAACAAAGCTGATATGAGTCAACTGGCACAGAAACAATTGGACACACTGATACAGAAAATCATTTTGAATAATATCCATCCATCCATCTTCTGCCGCTTATCCGGGGCCGGGTCGCGGGGGCAGCAGCCCAAGCCCATTTTGAATAATATTATTAATAAAAATAATAAGTCAGACTAATTTACCAATGCTAGGACAGATAATCTAAACAGCATCACTCTCTGCCTGGCTGTTTTTTTTTAATTTTTATTTTATTTTACACTGAAAACTGAACTCACTCCGCTCCATGCTATTCCAAACTTACCCTTCTCTCCAGCTATGCCAACTTTGCTTTCCAAACCCACCATGTCTTATGGCAACAATCATTTTCTCAAGCCATTCTGGGTATTTTAAAACAGACCCACCTCGACCTCATCGCTCTCACTGATCTCCTTGCAGAACCCTGTTGGTGGAGGAAAGCGCACATCCTGGAATGGGATCTGCCGCTCCGGCTGCCAGCTGGGACAGAGGAGCAAACACAAAAAAGTTTATTTTATTGCTTGCCAAAGATATGACATATTACACAATGTTATATTTTACATTACTCACTTGTTTTCAAATGCTACCGTGACAGATCCTTCGTGAACATCCTTTACAAAGGCCTGCAAGAATCACAGAGGTAAATTCAGTTTTGACATATCTTTGAAATAAAGTCAAGTGCATAAATCAAACTGGCATCAACCATGTAAAAAAGAAACAGTTCTACTGCTTAAGACTGACCATATCCCAATGCTCCTAGCAATGAAACAACCTAAATAATTTCCTTTTCTGGAGTTCGAGCTTTGGGCTCGAGTCAGGTTTGGCTCATTCTCTCTCTGGTTCTACACACAGTCGATGTGTGTGTCATGTGTGTCAAATACTGCAAGTAGGCCATGTGATGCCTAGAAGGAAAAGAGAACTAGAGAGCCTTGCCAGTGGGTTGCATTAACCTGGCAAGCTAGCAGTCGGTGGTGGATGAAATGAAGCAAGACGGAGAGCTTCTCAAAGGTTAAAATAAAATCTACCAAGGCCTCACTCTCCTGTGACCATGTTTAGGATTGTGACTGATTAAACTGTCTAGTTCAGGAACCAAGTTCAGACTTTAGGCAAGAACATTAACCTTGTTAAAACTGAAAAAATACCAAAATACAAAATATGAGGGTAAGGCAGAGGGAGCAGAGATAATGTAGTTTAGTCTACTGGCAGTAAACTGCAATTGTTGTAGTGCTGCTGAGATTACAATACAAAAGAGGAATGACTTACATGCTGCATAAGGTGCAATTTAAAAACAGCAAAATTAGGTTTCTCACTCAAGTGATTTATGGCAGAACTATTTTCTACAATTATTTCTTTAGTATTATTCTCACTTGGCAGATGAATGCACTCATTATTTTTAATATGTTCATTTCAGCCAAGAGCATATTTTAAGTTTTGCTATAAAGCCAGAGACAAGGGTGTCAATTTTCCAGTTCAACTATCACTATAAAAAAATTACAACCAACTACACAACATGCTTACAACTAACTAAAATGATTGCATTCAAAACTCTCGATTCATTAACAAAGATTTGAATGCTTATTAACATTTAAATTACGCATGTGATCTGCAGTAAGATACAACTCCCCACGTGTTGGGGGTATGCAAGCATCTAGCAAAGTTAACTGCTCTGTAAATAAGTCTCCTTTAAAGTAGACCTATTATGCTAAAAGTTCCATATCTTTTTTCCTTTTACTCTACTACAGCCTACTACACTAGCTTTGCATGATTCGTAATTAAAAATAATGAAAATATTTATCTCTTGCTCAGCATTGGTGCAGCTTTATTCATCTTAAAAACATTTAGCTTTAAGCCAACTGTCTGCCAGCCAATCCCTGGCAAACAGAAGGGTTGAACAGCAGGTGGGTGGGGTTTCAGTCAGAACTGTATGCCTAAGATGACAATATTAGGCATATTTGCTCTCAGTGACATCATACTGGGCCACGAGAAGAACAAACTGCCCAAACTGAAGTGTTTTAAGCACTCTGAATAAACACTGTGAACACACTGGGCATTTTCTGATGAACAGAAAGACATATGCCAAAGTCGACCTGGTCATGTACCTGCTTATACTTGTAAGCAGTCACACGTACATCATCTATATTAAATCTATCTACATTGGGTAAAATACATTAAATATAACAATGCTATACATGTAGGTTATAATAGATGCATGGCTAATAAAAGTACTCCTAGAGTTGCCTGGTGGGACTGGATTTTTTCCAAACCAGACTACTATCTAACAAAAATTAGCCTAACTTTTTTCATTGCAATTTGACAGTAAAACTTACCACTCAAGCTACAGTACCAGTCAAACGTTTGGACACACCCACCCATTCATACCGGTTCTGTACTTGCTAACAATATGATTACAACTATTAAAAGAATGGTTTTTGTCTAGTGCCACACCTAGCTAAAAGCCTAAGTACAACTGATGGTGCCAACTTCAACTTTCCTAAATTCAAAGGAAAAGCCTCTTGATCTAGGAAAACATACAAGTGTTGAGCATAGCATGAGAAGTCTACGGCTTACATGGCAACCGCTGAGCTTAATGAGGGCCTGTGGCTTGAATCGAATAATTTCAATTACTAATTATTTTGATTGTACTGCATACTCACAGCATTCATGCACCTCGCATTAATGTGGCCACAACAAAACTATTAGTTTTAAAAAAAAAGACATCTGTCAGAACTTTACTTGAGATATATGTCATGCTATCCCACAACAAACCTCGTAGCTGTACAATCAATAAATACGTAATACGTAAATGTATTATTTTATCTATATCCTTCACCATAATTCGTTCTATTCTTGTGTCCTTGAAATAAACAGTATTCAAACGTAAGTCATTATTGCTAATTAGAGTGTTATCCCATTGTACTGCTTATGTTATCTCCCCCACCCCAGTGATAGACGCAGGTCACGGGATCGTATTTATGATCTACTTGTTGACTGACCCCAAAATCTCTGCAGTCTTGACGAAACAAGAAAACACCTGGAAGCTACAGGCACAATAAAGGTTAGCCAAACCATCACCCATGTGTGCAGCTCTGAATGAACTTACTTTGACCAAAGCAAAAAACAGCCAACCCATGATTGATTCTGATGTTTTGTAAGTCTGCAACCAACCCTTGCACATCACTTCAGGGGTACCATCATATAGCAGTCTCATCAGCGTTACCAATACCGCTAAAACAACTACCCTGGTTAAGCATCATTAACACCAATATTTCACCAATTTTTTGCAGTACTACTGATGTTAGGAGTCCCATCGCAGCGTTAGCTTTGTTTACAGGTTCCAGGTCCCGGTAGACGTTGAGCAGAAGCACCGAGGCCCACATATAACACTGAGCTAGCCCCGTGACACAAATTCATGTTAGTTAGGCTTACTTGGTACACAGTGTATGAACGGTGGTCACAAAGCTCAACAAAAGTCAAAAACTTACCTTATAAAAAGCCCCACTTGTCCCTCTTACTTCCACGACTAGTTCCTCCATGACGTAAGTTAGTACAGCTCGCTAGCTAGCTAACTACCGATAGCGACGTTAGTAGCTAGCTAGCTAGCTGGCTAGCCTGACGCTAGCCAAGGCAGAGACGCTAGCTAGCCTAAATACCCTGCCTACTGGATGCAAGAAGAGGCCACGGTAGCTGTGTGTGACCGTAATATTGTTTTCCGTGTTGCACCGTCTATGAATTTAGTTTCTTGCAGATTTGCAATTCCGACTGCATGAAGAAGACGAAGCAATTAGCTAGCCAGGTTAGCTTTTAGTAGCTAGTTATGTTAATGTTGTGTGATTAGTGGTGTAGCAGCTACTGCTGTTGTATCTCTCCATGTGACGTCTCCGCGTTCTTCCTCTACTAAAAACTGAGGCTGCAGACTCTCATCCGAGCCTGTTGCTGCTCTCCACGGGTAATAAATAGGAATGTCATTTGATATAGCAGGAAATATATAAAAATAAAAATGACCACTGTCTTTATCCTGTTGTGTATCGTATTTGAGCTCTAAGAACAAATGAAAAAATATAAATATCCCAACAGCAGTTCCTATAGGGACTGGTTGGCCATATTTCAACCATTTCGCCTTGCTCTTTTTATAAATTTTAGTGTGTTGTTAATCTTTTTAATAACACACTAAAATGAGAGAAAATTTGAGATTTTTCACTTATATCTAATAAATGATCTATTCAATCTTAAGGATGAGGTAAAACCTCATGTTTTAGCTCTATAAACCTCATTCTCTCAACACTCAGCAGCACTCATCTGCTACATCCATTTATGAACATATGACCTTCTTGAGAGTTATACTTTGTAGCCAAGATGCAAACAGACTACAGACGGAGTGAGATATGAGGTAAAGGAAGACAGAAATGGAAACTATTGGGATTCACAAGAAGTGCTGACAGTGACATATTAGATGACCATAGAATGATTTAAAGGGATAATCTATAGTGAGATTAAGACAGGAATAGAATGAGACTGCAGCTGAAACAGGGTCACACATGAAGGGTGAAATAGGATACAGGATAGAGAGCAAGAGAACAGACTGGCAGCACTTTACAATCAGCCTGTGTAAACTCTGCGATGCAGATCATCTAGTTGCAAAGTAGTTATATTCTGGTTATATTTGTGTGCAAATGTGTCTGCATATCTGGTCGCTGTTTTCAAAGCAACCATTTCAAGGGCAACAATACAAAACAAGGTTCAGAGTCAAGCGATGTTTCTTCAGCAGTTTTATCAGGAGTTTCTTTGTGAGATTGTAACAATAACAGTGTTACATATGAAACATATGTACAGAAGAGGAGAATCACACACAGTCCAAAAGCAGAGTTAACTGACAGGCAAAAACAATAGTCACCACAGATTTACAGGATTTAATAAAATTACAATACCATGAAATCAGCTAACACAACTCTTAAGGCTTTTTCAAAAGGAGTGATTTGGTATTCTAGGTTTTAGTCTGACATTTTTGTAATATTGATTAGCTGGGGCACAGTGCATTCGAATCCCTGTCAGCAACGTCCATCAGTCTGAAGAGTCATCAAACAAGGACTGCTGACCGCTGACTTCTGTTAACTTACACTGAGCTCAAGTGGGTGTAAAGAAATTAAATTTCATGTTGACTGATTAGCCCTGTCCAGGATGTACCCCTCTTCTTGTTCTATTGCAACTGGGATAGGCTTCAGCCTCCCCATTAAGTGGAATGACAGAAGAACAGATGGAAGTAAAATGGATTTGAGTCATCAGGTCTGATACAACCCTGTTGCAGTCAAAGATGCTATAGCAAGGTTTATCCTTACCAAAGACAAATGCTGTTTTTTTTTAATATAATAAAGCAAAATAACAGCTTGTATTATTTTATAAAACCAGAGATATCCTAAATATTGTGGTGTTATCACTTTTAATGGAGTAGAAATCGTTAAAATATTCTTTAAATCAGTGAGAGTTTAGTGAATAATGAGCTGGCTAGCTAGCAAATAAACTACCATGCGCTTTGATTTAAACTACCACTGGCTAACTTAGGCTAATACACATACTTTAGAATTTAAATGATACCAAAAGCATGTTTTCTAAAAAAAAAAAACAAAGGGAGGGTTAGGGGATCTAATTCACTTAAAATGGTAAATCAAATAATGAACTGATGATAAACTAACTTGTTTCATTTTGGCTCGTTCAAGTTGTTCTCGATGTTTGTGTGTTCTTAGAATGATATATGCCACAGAGTGTATTCGATATTTATTATTTTCCACATACAGACATTTTGCAGATAAACAATAATACCAGACTAAATATCAAAATGCCAAGGCAACCCTTTAACAGCAAAGACGGGTTATTAAAAATGACACAAATCAACTGCAAAAAAGTACAAATATATTAGAAAAACACACTGGAGATATAGAGAAAAGGGAAGGAAGCATACATTTGCAACTCTTTGACCTATGAAAAATGCACATTTTGCAATTTTAAATGGTTAAAAATGAACGTTTGTTAAGTGATGTTACATTTTTTAGTAAATGACATAAACTGCTGAATAATTTCATTAACAGTGATATATGTGTTTGGTTGATGAGAGTGAAAATAACCTAACTATAGCTTCATTTTCTTCTCTATTCTTTTGAAACCATGTTAGTTGCCACTTTATTTAAATCTGCTGACAAAATTGCGAGCACATTTTTCTTTTTTCCACAATGTGTTTTTCTGGTCCTTAGTCTAGTACAGTCATCTCGCTTGTATGACACGGACTAAATTAGCATTCTTACAATAACCCACTGATGGACAAAGTTGTCAATATTAATGTATTAAAATTTAAAGGGTGAACAATTCCTGGGATACCAGTCCATCAATCCTGAACGTAGTAGTTTAGAAAATGGATCAGTTAATGCAGTTCCAGCTTTTGAATGCACCATTCCCCAGCTGTGGTTGAGGCGTGCCTGTGGATGCCATTTATGCAGATTAAAAACAAATAAACAAACAAACAAATAAAAGTCACAGATTAGCCCATATAAGGAGAATGAACAGAGCTCTTCCTGATATTTTACAGTAATGTCATTTCATTCACTTGTGACAGCTGTTTGATCCTGCTGTTAGAACTGTGCAAAAGTCTCGAGCCAGCCGTCGTTTCTTTATATTTTGGTAGGAAAATCAAAAATAGGTGTAGTAATTTTTTGAAATGTGTACACATACACAGAAATACATTAAATAGGGGGAAGAAAAGCATTAATACAAATGAATAAAGATGAAAGTCAGTATTTGATGTGAACATCATTACTGTTTCGTGTCAATTCTTTAAGTAGTCTTCAGGAATAGTTCTCCAGGCTTCTTTCAGAGCTCTTCTTTGGATGTTGGCTGCCTTTTGTTCTGTTCTCTGATGATCCCACACAGCTTCAGGAATGTTGAACTCTTGGGAGGCCAATCCATGACTAATAATGTTCCATTGTGTGTTTTTGCAATCATTTCTAATTTTATGGCATTGACAGTGTGTTTTGGATCATTGTCATGCTCAAAAATGAGATGACCAATGACCAAGCAGAGCTTTCCAGATGGTACTGCATGGTGGGTCCATTTCTTCTAGCCTCCACTGTGCCTACTGACAGTGGGTACTCTGTCAGTAGGCACCCTAACCCTAACCCTGTTTCCTTTCTTTAGCAATGGCATCTTGACGGCTGCCCTTCCACTGAAACCATTTCTGATGAGGCTTTGGCAAACAGTCAGCTGAAAATCCTATGTCAGGTCTTTGGTTGATTTTTCTATTTCTTAAGGAAATGACTTTCAGATACCGTATATCTTCTAATAGTTGCCTGTCTCTTATTGACGCCCGTTTCTAATAAATGCCGGTTTGAAAACATGTCACGACAAATAGACGCCGGTCTCCAATAGTAGCCGGAAGTCCCTCCGCGCTGTCATTGGTCCTCCCGCGTCTCATCACTCAGCCAGCTGTTTCCAATCAGCCGTCATCTACGACCAGCGGCATTTAAGCTGGATGCAGCGACCGTCGAAGTGGGATTATAACAC